>JAQHUG010000114.1:4070498-4084384 GCA_028555095.1 Dicrostonyx torquatus
CATGCACCACCACAGCCTGGCTTTAAAAGTTTTTAAAAATAAGGCTCCCACAGACAAAACCACAGATCGTAGTAACTGTCTGTCTTAGTTAGGGTTTATACTTCTGAGGAGACATCATGACCACAGCAACTCTTATAAAGAAAATATTTAGTGGGGAAGGCTGGCTTACAGTTTCAGAGGCTCAGTCCGTTATAAAAATGGCGGGGAGCATGGCAGCATGCAGGTACTGGAGCTGATGGGGTTACATCTTGACTCAGAGGCAACAGGAAGTAGACTGGCTACCACGCTGAGCTGAGCGAAGCTTGAGAAAACAGACCTCAAAGTCTGCCCCAGAGTGATGTGCTTCCTCCAGCAAGGCCATGCCTCCTAAAGTCGCCACTCCCTTGGGGCCACTTTCTTTCAAAGCACCACACTGTCAGATCTCTGTTTTCATTTAGATAATGTCAACCTGATTGGAAAAGAACTCACTTTTCTTGAGAAGACAATGCCAGTTCAACCAATTAAATCTCTGACCAAAAAGGGAGAACTTCCTCTTTGCTGAGGGAAGTCATGCTGCCATCACTAGAACCCACCTGCTGGGCAAGGCTGAGGATGGAGGTTGCATGCACACACAACTAGTCTCTGGGCCACTGCAGAGGGCCCTGACCTTCACCTGTCCTTTCAGAACATACACAGACACACACACACACACACCCCTGGCTGTTGCTTTTGCCCCATCACCCCCTTCCCAGGTCACTGGAAAAGTGAGGAAGGGATCAACAGGCTTCTTGGGTACCCATGAAGGCTCTGGGAATCCATATTCTTGCTCCTTAACAGACTGTAGGATCCTGGGGGCAACCCAGAATCCATCAGTTTTCATGTGCACAGTGAACTGGCTGATGTTAAAGTCTACTTAGTTAACAGAAGCACGATGAGGTTCTAGGCACTTGGGCAAGGTCTGCCATGTGCAGTCAGACATGAAAAAAATGAGATTGCCAAGCCCAGGCTTCGGAGGGCATACTCTCCATAACCTGACCTCTACTGCAGCCTCTGCTGCACACCGTTTTGAGATGAAGTCAGGTTAAAAGCTGCCAACAGTCCTGCCCCGGTGAAATAGCCGCTAACTTATTCCAGCTAGTAGGAACTCAAATGGCACCCTAACTCTTGGTGACACACCAGAAAAATGAATGGGAAAAGATGCATAAAACACATACTTTGAACCCCAGATACAGATGAACCCCAAAGCTGCTGCCCAGGTGTATGAAGGTCTCTGTGTGATCCTCAAGGGATAGGTACCCTGAACTATGTGGCCAACTGCCCATAGTAGACAGGTAGCGGAATATCTAGGGCATCTGGGGCCAAAGAGGATCTGGAGAGCGATGGAGACAGAGCTGAAGACAGTCAGCATGTGGACTACTTAGTGGGTCTTCTAACGGGGCTTGCCCCCACCTGTTAGGAGCCAACCAGTATGAACAAGGAGATGGGCTCCAAGCAGCTATCAGCTCCAAGACACAGCTGCCAGCATGGCACCAGCAAGGCTTTACTACTTTCAGTTGGGTGGTAGAAACCACGTGATTTGCACCCATCCACAATCACGTGGACAGGCTTATCGGACCAGACCCAAGCTGAGGTCAGGAAGCTCAGAGCAGCGTCAGACAGACATCTTCTCCCTGAGAGATTCCATTTACCCCTAGACACCAAAGAGTATAAGACAGAAGAGCCGTGAAAAGTGACTTGAGCCACTATTGCTCTCACCCCACTCCCCTGCTGCCTGGTAGCAGCAGGCATCCCTCGGCATCTCAGAGCTTATTCCCCTGCCTGCTCGGTCTTCTCCGTGCACAGTTAAACCCTGCAGTCCGACTCGGTACACCGTGTAAGACGTGACACACACTTCGGGGCCTTTACAGTCGCTGCTCCCTCTGCCTGTTCTTCTGTCAAGATGTCCCTTCTCAGCAATGACTGCCCTGGCCACTGTTTAAATCCAGCTCCCCTCCATTCTCCCTCCCTGCTTGCTCTCCAGCTGCCTGACCTCCGGCTGGTTTGCCTCACTCCCGTAAATCAGCTCCATGAAACAAGGGCTCACATCCATCTCCTTCACTGACAGCCGCAACACGGAGCACCAGAGCAGGTACAAACCGGATACCTAAGTTTCTATGGCTGAATGAACGAAGCAGCACTCGCCCTGTGGCGGGCAACGTGGGAAAAGCGCTCAGCCCTGAAATGCCACCTGACAGAGAAGACTGCAGGGCCATCCAGGAGAGATGACAATGTCCAGTGCAATACCAGGTGGGCACGACAGAACACACCTTGCTGGTCAGGTCAGGGCCCTCAGTCACCTAGCAGTGACACCTGAGCAGTCTTCCTCATTTCATGGCCAGTGATTTGATGCCATAAAGACCTATTTACTGTGTCAAGAGTTAGCAGAGCCAACCCAGGGAAAACACAACACCACCCTCAGGGTCCTGTGTACCTAGTGAGGCCAGGGCACTAGCTAGACCTCACTAATGCCAGGTTGGTGGGCCAGACAAGAAATCTTCCTATTTGAAACACAAGCCCTGTGCCAGGAGACAGCACAGACCAGTGTGGAGAGGGACTCTGCCTAGGCTGTTCCAACTCTACCCAAGAAATGCCTGTCCATCTGCAGTCTTGCGGAAAATCTCTCCCACTCCAGCTCCTCCTGACCCTCACCTAAAATAAATACACTGACGGAAAATTCCCAAACCCCTCAAGGCAAGATTCACTATGAAGAAACCATAGGCACAAGAGGGACTGCTGCCCCCCACAAACAAGGCACTTCTCACCAACACGAGCGTGGGAATGACAAAGGAGTAGAGAAAAAGAGCCTCCCAGGACAGCGAAAGGCCAGAAGGTGCCAGCTTGCCTTAGGCCTAGGTCAGACGGGAACCCTCGCCAACCGTGCAATTGCCCTGTAGAGCCCCCGCCCCCCAAGACAGTGCAAACCACTCTGGTCCCTTGAACTTCAGTCTTTCCTCCTTCCCAGGCTAAAAGTCCTTTCCAAGGACAGGCTCCAGCAGTCAGTCCAGTAAGATCTCCCTTGGGACAAAGGTCAGCCCTTCTAGTTTGCTTATCTGGCCTGGCTAGTAAACCATCCCTGCCCTGAAGGCCCATCTTATCACTCAGGTTTTACTCTGGTCACCACACCTAAACCCAGAACCCAAAACTCCAAAGTGGTTTCCACCAGGCAGCCAACCCAACCGAGCTGGGCTGCTTAGGTGCACCAGCTGCACGGTTCTTCACCAGCTCACCCCACTCCTACAGGTCACTCTGTCCTCAACCTCAAAGTACTCACAAGGACTGGCCCGAGCGGTGTCAGATTAGATCCAGGAACTCAAGGTCCCCGGGAGGGCAAGGATGTGTCCCACATAAAGTTCCCTAGGCATTTAACTCTGCATTTCGTGAGAGGCCAATAAGCAGGTTAAAGTCTGGGTGCCTCAGCACCAGAACCTAGTGGGGGCCGGGGTGGGGGCCTGAAACAGGAGGTCTCAGCTAGTGAGAGTGGGTGGAGGAGACAGCCCACAGCAGAGGTCTTTGCAGTTGTAAAGCCCTCCCCACTGAGATTCCTTTCCCTAGCAATCAGAGAAACCCATCTTTCTCCTGGGGAGGGCTCTGGAAATTGCCACAGGGAATGAGGAAACCCAAGCAATTATCACCTGCCTCCTGCTCCGTGAAGGGAGGCAGAGTTTTATGGAGATCACCAGGATCCAGAGGAACAAGGGGCCCAATTCAAAAGGAATGCAAGAAGCACACAGCAGGACTCCCCGCCCCACCCCCAAATCCCTCGGGCCCCTTTGAGGAAGTCTATAAATCATTGAACGCAGGCGAGACCCTCCGAGTCCGGGGACGAGTCATTTCCAGCTCTGTGGGGAAAAGCAGGGCCAGAAGTGGGAATGAAGAGGGTGACGACGGTATGGAACACGGTCTAGGGCTGTGTGGGAACCAGGTGTACAGAGGCTGCGATGCTAGGCCCTGGGAGACACTTGTCGAAACAGAGAAGCAATTGGGTCAACTTACACCGAGGTGGCCAGTAGGCTTTCATAGGGCTCAAGGACGTAAGTTGGCAGCCTGCGCACACCTCCACCCATAGCAGCAGCGTCGCTCTGAGGGTAAGCAGGTCCTGTCTCAAATCCCTTAACTGGCTGGCTCTGTCTTCAGACCCTTCAGATACCCCCGGAGAGAGGAGCAGCAAAAAAACAGGCTCCGCGCAGTCGCCACCACCGACGGAAAAACTTCGCCACGCACAGCTCTCTAGGGAAGCAGCCCAGCCAAGAGTAGGGCGCTGATGTGTGTGTCTGGAGCGGAGGGGGGAGCGCATAAGCCCCCTTCCAACTCCACCAAATCCCCCCTAAAGCTCTTCTGCAAACAGTGCCGAAGGGAGTGCAGTCACCCTCCTCCGGCACCAAACTGGTTCCGCTCAAACACCCACCTGGGCGCTGGGCCGAGGGCCCCGGAGCGGACAGAGGGGTCAGTGGCTTCGCCTTTGAGCCCCCGCCAGACAGTGCAGGTACCCTGATCTCCCTGGTCGGCGTGGAGAGGGTAGACGCGACCGACGGATCCTCCAACTTCCAGCTCCCGGGTCCAGGCCAGGTGCGTCCCGAGGCCGCTACTTACCTGGCATCCGGAAGCCGGCGGGGTGCGCATCCCCCGACCGGCCGCGGGTCGGGCTGCTGCAGTTGGAATAGAAGCCAGGCGCTGATCGAGTCGGGTCGGGTGGGGCGCGCAGGGACCAAGCCAGCACCGTCCTCCGAAAACAATCCGGGCGGCGCGCTGCTTTGCACCAGTTGAAGCCGCCGGGCCCGCCCCCGCCTGCACCCGTTGCCGGGAGACCCGCGTGGGCCGAAGGGGCTCTTTGTATCAAAGCTGCCGTGACATCACGAGGCGCCGGTGCTGCCGAGGCTCGGGCTGCAGGGCCTCCGTGCAGGGGGCGGGTCCTGAGGCCCGGCGGCCTGGGAACCCGAGCCGCGGGGGCGGGGTCCAGGTAACCCCGCCCACCCAAGGTAAGGGGCAGGTGCCGGAGGCGGCATCCGCCAATGGCCGTAGGATTGGCGCCTCGGTGGGTGGAGCTCGCCCGAGCACGCAGTTGCTTCAGCCCGGGGTAGGGGGATTGGGGCCGGGAATCAAAGAAGACTAGAGTTTGCGCTTACTCCCCAGCCGGCTCAGTGCAGTGTCACTGATGTCACTACCGGGCGAGATTCAGGCAGCACTGCCCGGCCGGCCGGCTCAAACTCAGGACGGAAAGGCTGCCAAACCCTGCCCAACCCACCACCAGCTGGAGTCTGATTTGTTTAGCCTCAGACCTACCTACTTTTCTCTCTTCACGCCAAGGAAAGCTACCCATAGTTAGTCCAGCACCAAGATACAAGTGGCAACAAAACGAGATAACACAACAGAAAGTGGGGCTTACATCAGAAACGCTATCCCTCTCAGGCCTTCACATCACTCAAGATTAAAAGGAGGCGGAAATGTTAGGACTAAAGCAAAGCAGCAAACGTTAAGAATGCAGTTTCCCTTCAACTTGACTGTGTCTACAACTGGAGAAAACAGATTACTTTCCTAACTGACAGGCCCCAAGCTACCTTCTTAGGTCTTACTGTTCTACAAAATGGCACAGGCAAGCACTTGGGTATGGTTAGAATGGGCAGGGTGGCTTCACATCACACACACACATACACACACACCCCTCTTCCCACGTGCTCTGTTAGTGGTTCTCAACCTCCAGGTCTTATATCAGATATTTACATTACAATTCATAACAGTAGCAAAACTATAGTTAGGAAGTAGCAACAAAAAAAAGTTTATGGTTGGGGTCATGACAACTCCTTTCTCACCCACTGCGTGTCCGGCAATAAATTCCCAGTTACCTCTGTTTACCTGATCAAAGCCCACTAGAGTTGCAGCTTTGCTTAGACAACGTTAGCTAGAGAGGTCTGTGAGGGGGGAAATTCCATCCCCTGAAGCCTTCTCTAAATTTATGTCTTGCAGTTTCTATATGACCTTTGGAACTGTGCTCAAGACACCACAGACTGTTTCTTACACTCTCTGTCCAACTCTTACACTCTCTGTCCAGCCCCACAGTCCTGGATGGGCAGAGTCAATGAACTGTATCTTGGCTCAGGAGGAAGGCAGACCTGGGTTTGAGGCCTGCTTGTCTGCTCTTTGTCCTGGGAGTTCCCATTACCTTTCTGAGACTCAGTCTGAAAGAGGGGAACACCACAGTCCACTGCCTGGCTTGCTGTGTACTCTCTCACAGTGAGCACACTGAATGTTAAGCCCTAGGCAAAGGCAGAACTCAAATGCTTGAGTGCTTGGCCCTGAGACCTGGGCTCAGCAGGCTCCAGTGGTTTCAGGTGTGGCTAAATTCAGGCGACCTACCCTGGCTTGCCTTTGCTTCCAAGGCCCATATTCTGGACTACTCCAGAGAGCAGAACCCAAGGCAATTGTTCCTCCTGGGTCTTTACCGCCATTCAACAAAAACACGGAGGGGAAAATGAGAGCTGGCAAGTCCCTCCTGGCCCACCCCAAGCCAGGAAACCCAGCCATGGCTTTCAAAATATTTGAAATCAGGGGTCTAGTTAAGCAGTCTTTTCTAAGGTTCCCCTGCCCCAGATAACATATTTAAGAATTCTATCGAGTAGAGGGGGCCCTCTTTATTTTTCTCATAGGAAGTGGGTTATTTGTCCTGAAAACCAAAGTGAGCCTGGACATGGTAGTTTATGCCAGTAACCCCAACAGAGTCTGAGGCTGGAGGATTGCCATGAGTTTGAGGGCAGTCTGCTACAGAGTGAGACATTTTCTCAGCAACAACAAAACCCAAAGGCCAAGTGCTAGGGTGCTGGGACGCCTTGAACACTGCTGCTGCCTTCAGTTTACCACCAGGAAGTTGCTCAATGTGCGGGAGTGTAAAATCGAAATAAGACACTTCCTCTTTCAGGTGTGAGCTCTGGGTGAGCTGGTGAAGTACCTGTCCAATGCAATGCCTGTCATACTTCAGCATTCCGTTACCCCATACCACACACTAACAGCCCCTGTTGCTCCAGCAGCACTCACTGTCTAACTCAGTCTTAGATCTGTGGGCCCCAGAACCAAGGACCATGGCTAAAAGTCCCTGGGCAAATTGAATTTAGCTCATTTATACACTCAAGAGAACACTGGTAAGACATTTCAGGATTTAAGCGGTAACAATGATGGGCATTTTAGATTAGACCAGTGATTTTTTTTTTTAACTTTTTGTGTTTGTTTGTTTCCGTCTTTTTGAGAAAGCGTTTTTTTTTTGTTTTTTTTTTTTTTTTTTTTTTCCCTCTGGCTGTCTTGGAACTCACTCTGTAGATCATACTGGCTTCAGACTCAGAGATCTGCCTCCAGAGTCCTAAGACTAAGGTGTATGCCACTGCTGCCCAGCAATTTTAAACATTTTTAAATGTTGGGAAAATCAAAATAAAACCAAAGAGTACTTAGCATGGAGTCTGGGACATCAGGCACTCAGCTCAGGAAATAGAAGCCATTGTTAACTATATGAAGACTTAATAAGGGGCTGGAGAGATGGCTCAGAGGTTAAGAACATTGCCTGCTCTTCCAAAGGTCCTGAGTTCAATTCCCAGCAACCACATGGTGGCTCACAACCATCTGCAATGGGGTCTGGTTCCCTCTTCTGGCCTGCAGACATACACACAGACAGAATATTGTATACAAAATAAATAAATATTTTTTTTAAAAAAAGACTTAATAACCAAAAAGCTCCAGGCAGAGAAACTCCCTGCAGGAAGATTTAACACACTCCCTGGGCAGTTAGGAGCAGGGAGGCCCAGACTACAGTCAGCACGCCAGGGAAATGCCTGATGCAGATGCCAATGTGATAAGGATCTCCACCAAAATGTATGACCTTGGGAAGCTGAAGATGGGTCTGCAATATCTTCCAAAATTCCCTTTTCTGCACACTCTTCACTCCCTGAGCAGTCTGGTTAAAGAACAATTCTGCTCCTCACCTCCACTAACCCCATCCAACTCTATCCTGATGGCAAAGGGTTGAGAGGAGAGCAGGGAGGAACCGAAAGGGCTTGTGGGGGAATTCACCTACCTGCCAGCAGGGCTCAGGGGACCAGTGATGTTGAGGAGGAGGTGATAACTGGACTGAGTGACTTCAAGGACTGAATAACATGTGGAGACCCAGGAGTTCGGGCAAATCTCCGTGTCCCTGGATCAGAGGGTTTAAGGGCTGTCATGCATTGTGTAAGCCCAGCACTTGGGAGGTAGAAGCAGAAGGATAAAGAGTTCAAGGTTATCCTCAGATAGTGAGTGTAAAGCCAGCTGGGGCCACCCTGTACCCTAACACAAAAAACAAATATAAAGAAAACTACAACAAAACACTATAATGCCAGGCATGGAAGCAGACGCCTATCACCTAAATTTGTAGAAGGTGGAGGCAGGGGATCAGCCTCAGCTACATAGTTTGAGAACAGTCTGTGCTGTATGATGGTGCAAGCCTGGTTTATGTAATAATTCTAGGCCAGCCATGGTTGCACCATGAGACTGACTCAAACAGACCAAAAATAAAGACAATCAGACACATACAAAACCCCACAGAGAACAAGCCTGAAGGAGTTAACAGAAAGGAGCTGGGGATGTGGTGGCACTGCAGGAAGACATCTTGTCTAGCATGCCCAAAGTACCCAGCAATGTAAAAAAAAAAGGCACCCAAGAGTGAGTTAACAGGAAATATAGTTCTTCTCCTCAGCAGAGCACCCTGCCCCTGTCCTTGACGCTAGGGACATAAGTGTCTTCAGTTAGTATTTCCTGGTCCTTTAAGTATGGCTGTGTTTTACATATTGCGGAGTCTAACTGGATTAAGGCAAGAAAACTGTGGCTAAGTAGCTCGTGAACTCTTCTGCCTCATTTATGGGCAGGGAGACTGAGGCTCAGACGGGGCTGAGCGTTTCCACAACCACACAGGGAGATGTCCACTAAACATCATCTCCTTCCTGCTCTGGTTTGGATGAAAGTAAGATGGGCAGGGAGCCGGCTTTCCCACCTGCTAGCCCAGCAGCCTGAGTCNGTATGATGGTGCAAGCCTGGTTTATGTAATAATTCTAGGCCAGCCATGGTTGCACCATGAGACTGACTCAAACAGACCAAAAATAAAGACAATCAGACACATACAAAACCCCACAGAGAACAAGCCTGAAGGAGTTAACAGAAAGGAGCTGGGGATGTGGTGGCACTGCAGGAAGACATCTTGTCTAGCATGCCCAAAGTACCCAGCAATGTAAAAAAAAAAAAAAAAAAAGGCACCCAAGAGTGAGTTAACAGGAAATATAGTTCTTCTCCTCAGCAGAGCACCCTGCCCCTGTCCTTGACGCTAGGGACATAAGTGTCTTCAGTTAGTATTTCCTGGTCCTTTAAGTATGGCTGTGTTTTACATATTGTGGAGTCTAACTGGATTAAGGCAAGAAAACTGTGGCTAAGTAGCTCGTGAACTCTTCTGCCTCATTTATGGGCAGGGAGACTGAGGCTCAGACGGGGCTGAGCGTTTCCACAACCACACAGGGAGATGTCCACTAAACATCATCTCCTTCCTGCTCTGGTTTGGATGAAAGTAAGATGGGCAGGGAGCCGGCTTTCCCACCTGCTAGCCCAGCAGCCTGAGTCTCCTAAAGGAGCTCACTTCTTTTTTTTTTCTTTTTTTCTTTTTTGAGACAGGGTTTCTCTGTGTGACACCTCTGGTTGTAGACCAGGCTGGCCTCGAACTCAAAGAGATCTGCCTGCCTCTGCCTCCCAATGCTGGAATTAAAGGCTTGTGCCACCACTGCCTAACTTTCTTTTTGAGGAGAAACAAATTCAAGCCAAATCCTATTCCAGAGAGTGTATCCAAAAATAACTTTTGGATGGCCCAGCCACTCTGAAAGATTGGTTCTTTCTGTCATGGAACCAACTTTCCTGTGGGTGTGGGCACACCATACTCCCATGAGTTGGATATCTGAGTTGGTAGAAGCTGACAGAGAAAATGTCAGTGAGCAGGAGTCCTGCCCTTCCGAGCACATGGCTTGGGTGCTGTAGGTGAGGAAGGGGATGGTCAGTTCGGGTCAGAACATTCCTCCTAACCTAGAACCATGTTTTCTCTGCTGCCAGCACCCAGCAGCTCACCCATCATTGGACACAGGGAAGGGGCACCTTACTCACTGTTAACATGACCCGAGCAACTGATGCCTGCCAGCCTTAGCTGAGCGAGCAGAGAATGCTGAATGCTGACAGCAATAGAAAACAGCCACCTAAGTCTGGCCTCGGGAGTCTCAAACTCAGTTCTTTGATCCTCCTTGGGTTCAGTGGAGACCCTGTCTGAGAAGAAACCGAGGCAACTGGTGAGAGGGGGTGGCTCCGTGGTTAAGAGTGCATACTGCTCTTGCAGGGGACCCAGCTCAGTTCCCAGCACCTGCATCAGGAAGCCTACGACTGTCTGTAACTCAGGCTCCAGGGATCCAATGCCCTCTTCTAGACTCTGAGGGCACCGGTACTCACATGTACATATCCACACACAGATACATATACACAAAGTTTTTTTTTTTTGTTTTTTTGTTTTTTTGAGACAGGGTTTCTTTGTAGCTTTTTGGAGCCTGTCCTGGAACTAGCTTTTGTAGGCCAGGCTGGCCTCGAACTCACAGAGAACCGCCTGCCTCTGCCTTCCGAGTGCTGGGATTAAATGCGTGTGCCACCACCGCCCGGCTACACAAAGTTTTAAAAGGAAAATAAACCCTACTTCACAAAGCTGCCTTCTGACTTCTGTATGCACTTGGTGGCACATGCTACCCAGTGTCACACACATGCTTACAGTGGAAACAAACGAACAAGTAAATAAATAAATGGTCAACAAGACAGCTCATCCAGTAAAGTCACTTGCCACTAAGCCTGATGACCTGAGTTCAATCCCTGGATCCCACATGATGGAGGGGAAAAACTGACTCCCACAGACTGTCCTCTGCCCTGCACACACACTAAATAAATGTAATAAATGCTTTTTTTAAAAAAGTTTGAGACAGATTCTTTCTACATAGCCCTGGCTGTCCTAGAACTCACTATTTAGACCAGTTTAACCTAGGACTCACAAGAGATCCACCTGCCTCTGTCTCTCATGGGCTGGGATTAAAGGTGTGCACCACCATGCACCAGTTAATATTTTTTTCAAGACAGGATTTCTCTGTGTAGCTCTAGCTGCCTGGAACTCATTATATAGACCAGTCTGGCTTCAAACTCACAGAGATCCACCTGCCTCTGCCTCCCTGAGTGCTGAGGTTTAAGGCATGCACCACCACCATCCAGCTCCAATGACATTTCTTAAGATTAAAACAATACACTTCTGCATTGCTGGTGGGAATGCAAGCTGGTACAACCCCTTTGGATGTCAGTGTGGAGATTTCTTAGAAAATTAGGAAATAAGCTTCCTCAAGACCCAATAATACTACTTTTAGGTATATATCCAAAGGATGCTCAATCGTGTCACAAGGACATGTACTCAACTATGTTCATATCAGCTTTGTTTGTCATAGCCAGAACCTGGAAACAACCTAAATGTCCCTCGACCGAAGAATGGGTAAAGAAATTGTGGTACATTTACACAATGGAGTACTACACAGCAGAAAAAAATAACGACAGCTTGAATTTTGCAGGAAAATGGATGGAACTAGAAAACGTTATTTTGAGTGAGGTAACCCAGACACAGAAAGACAATTGTCACATGTACTCACTTATAGGTGGTTTTTAAACATAAAACAAAGAAAGCCAGCCTACAAACCATAATCACAGAGAACTTAGACAACAATGAGGACACTAAGAGAGACTTACATAGACCTAATATACATGGGAAAGTATAAAAAGCCAAGATCTCCTGAGTAAATTGGGAGCATAGGGACATTGTGGGAGGGTTGAAGGGGGGAGGGAAGAGGCAGGGAGGGGAGCAGAGAAAAATGTAGAGCTCAATAAATATCAATAAAGAAAAAAAAGATTAAAACAATAAGAGAGTTTCAGTTTCGCTTCTGTCTACTTGACATATGGTCTTCCATGTGAGGTCACATTTATAACCCCTTCTCCAGGCTAACCACACCCTGAAAGCAACTCCAAGTTGGGAATGGCTTCGCTCCTCCCTGCTGTCCAGTCCACCTGTGACAGGCAGGATCTTAGCCAGGCTTGCCCTTCCTCCTCCTAGCTTCAGTCTCTCCATGATGGACTTCAGTCACTTCAAACTGGAACTGTCAACATCAGTCACGCTGGGCCACATGAGTGGGTTGCTTCTGTCAACACACGCACACACACGGCTCCTGTTCAATAGTGGGGCTGTGCAGCACACCCTGCTGGGACTGTACCACACGCTCCCATCCTCAGAGGTTCCTAGAGTACACACACTTAGAAAGCGTCAGCTGTGACTTAAGTCTCAGCTTCCAGTCCGAGAACACAGTGGCTGCATCATGACTGTACAGTGGCCTCGGAAAAGGAGAGAGGAACAAGCAGGCCGGCAGGAGCCTAAATGGCAGTGGCCTGTCACCCCAAAGGAAACTCATTTCCAATCTCCTACTCAGGAAACCTGGGAGGCTCTGGAAGCCTGAGTCCTTCCTCTCTATCGGGTTGGTGCCAGGCTGGCACAGACCCAGCATCTCCCTGCAAAGCAGGACCATCCTCTCTCCCACTCCCAAGCCTTGATCAGCTCTCTCCCAGGGCCACAAAGCCTCCCCTGCAAAGCTGGAGCTGGACAGCCCTGTGGGGATTCCTCCATCTTCACACCCTGTGCTACCCCAGGGATAGACCTTGCAATAAGTGTCTGTCCTCTGTGGCCATCAGGTCCTCAGGCCAGGCTCCTTCCTAGTGTCTGGCTGGACCCTGTGCAGTAAGGGTGGAACCAGGTCTTCAGGACACGCTCCATGTTCTTTTCTTTTTCTTTTTCTTTTTTCTTTTTTCTTTTTTTTTTTTGCAGAGTGTCACTATGTAACTTGTAACTCTAGCTGGCCTTTCCTTGGCTGTGCTATGTAGACAAGGCTAGCCCCGAATGCACAGAGAGCTGCCTGCCTCTGTCTCCCAAGTGCTAGGACCACCATGCTGGGCCTGTAGCTCCAGTGCCCACGTGAAGAGTGGGTTTTCTTAGTCATTCAAACCCGACAGGAGGGGATGATGGTGAGCAAAGCCAGGCTTCCTCTTTGACACATACATCTCTGAGTCACACAGTCACCCGAGAAGAGATGGCTGGGGAAGGGAGAGACACAGGGTTCCTTTTGATTCAGAAATTGGGAGGACTAGGAGGGAACGTCCTTCCCTCCCTTTGGTGACATCAGGCAACTGCACACCATACCCACGACAGTGTACACACTTCCCAGACTCACCTCTCACCTTCCCCTGGTCCAGGGTAGTCGGGATAGGTCACCCTATCCAGATCAATTCACGGCCAACTTGTACAAGCAGTCAGAATGGCTTGGAAAGAAGTAGTCCCTGACCCGCCCTGCTCGCTGAATCACTCAGAGCCCACGACTGCCCACTGGCTGCTTTCAATTTAATGCAAACGGAAAGAGACAGATGCTCATGGCCTTGGGTAAAAAATATTCAGGTGAGTCTGTGGAAGGGGAGCTTGTGATCACAGCGGAAGACTTATTTGTTTCTCCACTCCTACCTAACGGATGAAGATGTCCGATGTGCCCGACGCTGTTGTGGGTCTTGTGAGTAGAGCCGAGAACAGTACAAAGTCTCAGCTGGGTGCTCCAAAACTGGCACTGTACCAGGGAAGTCAGGTTAGCAAGCATGTGCTCTGAAGAAAAGGGTCAAGGCCAGTCTGGGCTACATCGTGAGTACTAGGGCTATAGCCTAAAGCCCTGTCTTCAAAACAACAGCAACGCCAGCACATAAAAGGAGGGAGGAGGAGG
>JAQHUG010000114.1:4106720-4141007 GCA_028555095.1 Dicrostonyx torquatus
AGCCCAGCACCCATGTAACAGACATAATCCCACCCACACCTGTGAGCCCAGCACCCATGTAACAGACATAATCCCACCCACACCTGTGAGCCCAGTGCCCATGTAACAAACTGGACATAATCCCACCCACACCTGTGAGCCCAGCACCCATGTAACAGACATAATCCCACTCACACCTGTGACTCCAGCACCTATGTAACAAACAGACATAATCCCACCAACACCTGTGAGCCCAGCACCCATGTAACAAACAGACATAATTCCACCCACACCTGTAAGCCCAGCACTGAGGGAAACAGAGACAAGGAAAGTTGGGTTCCAGATTCAGGGAGTGACTGTGCCTCAAAGGAACAGCAGTGACAGAAGCAGGCACTGTATGTCCTCCTTTGGCCTCCACCGTGTACACACATGTTCACACAGCAAAATTAAAGAGAAGGTCAGCACCACCAGTTTTGGGGCAGGAGATACACTACAGTGAGAAGCAGGTAGGCCCTGAGGTTATGTTTCCTCCCTTGTTAGGAGGGCCACACACTGTGACTGTGGCCTGTGGTTCTGAAAAGAGAACAGCAGGGAGCTAGCTAGCAGGTGGCTGAGCAGACAGAAGAGGGGTCGTGGGGAGCAGGGCACTGAAGACTGCAGCTTGTGAGGACACCATGGGTGACCTTCTGGCTTGGGCTTAGGTGAATGGTAACACTAGATTCTGACATTCGCACAGGAGGAGCAGGTGGCCTGCACCCTTTTGGTTTAATGGGTTCCCCATTAATCTGCCTATGTAGACGGATGACCAAACATCCAGAATCTCAGTTCTGAGTTAGTTTTTGCTTAACTGCCTGCCAAGGGGTGACTACAACCCCTAACCAGCATCCCCTTGTTTTGATACCCATGGGCCCAGATCTCTCCAGCTCTCCTCACCATTTGAACTGGGGACTACACAAGACAGACCTTTAGAACAGACTGGGCTCGGGAGGGACTTGTCCCGGAGACACCATCCCTGGACACCTGGGCATCCTCTCGCCAGACCAACATTTCCTGAATTGAGAAACACACTCAACAGGTGTTCGGTAGTGCTCAGTGATGCTCTCCCTGATAGGTGTGACAGGCTCTGAGGACATAGGCATCCGCTGCAGTCAGACTCCAGTACTGCACAGGAATGCTTACAGAAACATCCAGAATGGATTCTCCCAGGTCAAAGACCCAGGGTGGTGCCCAGCATCAGGGGCTCCATGGGACCTGGAAGAAGGGCAGATGGCAGAGGTCCACCCTAAAGCCAACAGGAAAACATTTTACTGACTCAAGGTGACTCCCACCAAGCCATGAGGCTGGAAGCAATGCCCACACCCTGAAGGGTTCACCTCCCTCCACCCAGGGGGCTCGGCTGCAGTCCTGACATCCAGCCACGCACCAACCTTTACCTCCCCAAGTCACACTGCTCAGATCTGTATTCCCCACAGACACACCAGAAACTCAGAGGAACCAGAAGCTGGCTGGCTTCTGGTCTCAGGCTGACCCCTAGGGGACAGCTGGAGCATGGCAAGGTGTGGGGTGTCTGGCCCAAAGCACTAGGACCCGCCTCTAGCGGGCTCCCTTTGAAGATCCTGCCTTTGAAGAGCTATGGTTCTGCCCCATCTGTTCCAGGAGCCCGGATTCCAGTGCGCTCTGAGGACTCACTCTGCCTGGCTGGTTTGGTGATACTCAGGAGTCCACAGGAAGGAGCTGGCCCAGGTCCACCAAGCTGTCTGACTAAGGCAAACAAACCAGGTCACCTACCATGTCCACCACCTCGGCTGGGTGCTCTGGCCAGTTGAGCCTCTTGTTGGGCCCAGAGCTGTGTGGACGACAGAAAGAGGTTTGCTCGGAAGAGGCTTAAACCCCAAAGCCACAAACACATTCACATTATACAGTCCCACGGGAAAGAGTCAGGGTTGCCCATCTTTTTGCCTCCCTGGAACCTCTGGACTTTGGAAAACAATAACAACAAAAATATATCACTTTACAAAAGAAATCCTTCTTTGGGGTATTTCTCCTCTTTACTGAATGCACCATCTTTTCTGGCAGTGCTTGAGAGGGCATGGCTGTCACAAAAACATGGGAGCCGTGGGGACATGTCTCTGCTCACCTCAGGGCTTCTCTGTTTTCCAATGTCTCAGCACAGGCTTTTGAAACATTGGAACCCAAAAGTAAAATGGATGAAGAGGCTTACAGGGTAGGGGTGGGGGTAGGGGTTGAGGATCAGTGCTTTGTGCTCTCACTAAATCAGACCTAGACTGGTTGAGCAAGTCTTGCTTTCTAGCCAAGGAAACTGAGGTTCTGAGATGTTGCGGGGAACTTGCTGAGGTTGTATGGCTGGCCAATGGCCAAAGTCAGGTGTGGACCCCATTTTAAATGATGGTACAGGCTATAGCCTGCTCACTCTACATCCTCCACAAAGGCTGTACCCTAAAAGACACCTGGGTCACTTAGTGTCTGCCCCATATTGAGGGTTCTCTGTCTCAGATCTGGTTCCGCTAGCCCCAAATACACCCACCCCCATGCACTGGGCCCAGTAAGGCAGATCTGGAGTCCTTGCTCACAAGCCCCAGTTATCCTGGCCCACCTCTAAGAGGTCTCATGTTGAGCACAGTCTGAACACCTAACTCCTACCCTGGCTCCACACAGGCTGTGACTTTAGTCTCTGTCACCCTCAAACTGTTAAGTAAAATTCACAGGTGGCCCTTGTGTGGCCAGGTCTATGCACGAAGCAGACCAGACCAAAAGAGCCTGCTTCGGGATGATGATCACGCCACCAAGACGGAAACTAAGCTGTCATATGGCCTTCCCAGAAACCAGGAGAATTTTAGCTGGCACGATAAGGAAGTCCTTTGTTCCCATAACCGTTTAAAAAAAAAAGCAGTTCGATGGGGGCCAATCAGCTTTGTGTCCCTGTTATTCAGTTTCCTTGTTCCTGTGATGGCTAAGCTATGTTTTAAGTTCTAATTACTGCACTTAAGAGGTCTATAAAACGAAAATACCTCTAACTTGTAAGCCCTATTTACCCAGGGACATATAACTTCCTGGAATGCTTGGGATGCTCATAACAAGCCACATGCTTTCACTTCTATAAGTAAGCTGGGTTGCCCCAACAACAGAAGATGTGTGCTTGATCACACAGAGGAGGAAGGTACACGGGCAGGAAGTATGTCAGGATGCATACTTTACCATGATTAAACAAAGTTTTGCTTTTATAAGCTCCTGACTAATGAATGAATTCAGGGCCATACTCTGAGCATGAGTTTCAGGTATGGACCTGGCCAGTATCCATGGTCCTGACCAGTATTTAGTAAAGTCTCTTATTTATTAAATTTTATTTATGGTTAGACAGGTGAATCTCTGAATGACCCCAAACCCATAATAGTTCCCACCTTACAAAACCCACTGTTCTTTTCCTGTACTAGACCTAAGTATCAGACCTGCTGTCTTGGTGACAGAGGCCTGAGAAAAGGAAAAACGGAATGAAGGAAGGAAGAAAGGAAGGAAGGAAGGAAGAAAGGAAGGAAGGACAGAAGGAAGGAAGGAAGAGAGGAAGGAAAGACAGAAGGGAGGAAGGAAGGAAGGACAGAAGGAAGGGAGGAAGGAAGAAAGGAAGGAAGGACAGAAGGAAGGAAGAAAGGATGGGAGGGAGGGAGGAAGGACAGAAGGAAGGAAGAAAGGAAGGAAGGACAGAAAGAAGGGAGGAAGGAAGAAAGGAAGGAAGGACAGAAGGAAGGAAGGAAGGATGGGAGGGAGGGAGGAAGGAAGGACTGATTTATTTTGACTCTCACTGGGGTTCATTGCTTGGAGCCTGAGGTCAGAGAGGGCAGCATGGTAATAGGAATATGTGGCAGAGGCTGCAAACCTCAGGGTGGCCAAAGAGCCTTCAGGGATGCAGAGGAGGTGATGGGGGAGGGGTGGGGGGAGGTGTGTGTGTATTTGGAAGGGAAAGGTGTGGGGGTGTGAGGGGAAAGTGTGTGTGTGTGAGAAAGGTGGGGGGAAAGGTGTGTGTTGGGGAGAAAGGTGGGGGGAGGAAAGGTGTGGGGAGGAGGTGTGTGTATTGGAGGGGAAAGCATGTGGAGGGGAGAAAGGTGGGGGGGAAAGGTGTGTGGGGGAGAAAGGTGAGTGGGAGGAGGTGTGTGCATGCGCATATGGAACCTGGTCTATCGGCTTTCCCCGTGCCATATATCCAGAAAGATCTCCTTTTGGCTAACTCTCTCTGGAAACACCCTCCCCCATACACCCTGAGATGGCCCTTTCTAATCTAGGTGCTTCTGGTCAGACTGACAGGATCAATCATGATAATCTAGGTAAACAATTGCCACCAGGCTACACCCTAGTCCTGATCGTCAGTTATTCAAGACAGGGTTTCTCTATGTAGCCCTAGCTGTCCTGGAACTAGCTCTTGTAGACCAGGCTGGCCTCCAGCTTCCAGAGATCCGCCTGTTTCTGCCTCCTGAGTGCTGGGATTAAAGGCGTGTGCAACCACCATCAGGCCAATTTGTCTCTTGACAGGGCCTTGGCCTTCTCCAACAGTCTGCTTGGTCACCCTCAGCATTATGGAACCCCTTATTGGTCTTCTCCCAAGTCCTACCCCACAGAAGCTCACTTGGACTCTACCACCCAGAAGTGTCCAGTGAACCTGGTCATAGATTTCTTTCATTTTCCAGGGGAAAGCGGCCTCTGGATGAAATACTAACAAAGAGCCTGAGAGGTTTTGGAGCTGACTTGGGTGAGAAGCCAAAATAGAGGACTAGCCAGAAGGTTTCCTAGAGACTGTAGATAGTGCATTTTTTTTTTTTAAAGATTTATTATGTGTACAGCATTCCTTCCATGTGTGCCCGTATGCCAGAAGGGGGCACCAGACCTCATTACAGATGGTTGTGAGCCACCATATGGTTGCTGGGAATTGAACTCAGGACCTCTGGAAGAACAGTCAGTGCTCTTAACCACTGAGCCATCTCTCCAGCCCCCCCCCAGCGTGCATTTTAAACTATCTCTGCAATACAAAGTTGTGTTTGCAAAACTAGTTCAATGTTTTATAAATACATCATTTGGTAATAATAGCAGAATGAATTAAAAGAGAATATAATATATATACATATGTATGTATATATTTGTGTGTGCATACACACGCACACACACAGTGTGTTTATGTGGGAGTAAGTGTGTACAGAAGCCAGGAGACTAGAAAGGGGCCCACAAGAGGGGGGCAACAGAGGATTTAAGGGAAAGGGGCAGGGAGAATAACAGAACATAACCAATGTGAAAGTGAAAAAGGGGTCACTAGAGACAGAAGTACAGAGGTATATTATCTGTGTTTTAATAAGTAAGGCTTGCCTGAAGATCAGAGGGCAAAGCAGCCATACCAGTCAGTCAATCAGGCCAGGGAGTGGTGGCACTCACCTTTAATCTCAGGACTCGGGAGACATTTCTGTGAGTTCAAGGTCACCCTGGGCTACACAAGATTGAATCTGTCTAAAAGAGAGGTGTCCCCAGCACTTGGGATCACACACCTTTAATCCCAGCAGAGAGGTGGAGACAGGAGCACAAAGGGGAAGGACAGGAACTCAGTGGAGTGTGAGTCTGAGGATCGTCCTTTCCGTCTGAGCATTGGTAGAGGTAAAAGGTCTGTCTAGTGGTTGGCTGCTTTGTTTTACTGATCTGCAGGTTGAACCCCAGTATCTGTCTCTGGGTTTTTATTTTTTGTGCCACACAGAGGGTTTAAGTGGGCATGGGGGAGTAGAGTGGGGAGAGGAGGATGAAGATCAACTATAAACAAGGGTATATGAAAATACAAAATAAAATTAGAAAAAAAGTCATGGTATTTGATCTCTGTGATGGTTCTTGGTTGTCATCTGGACACACCTGAGAGGAAAGGGCCATCTTCAACTGAAGTTTTGCCTCCATCAGATTGAACTATGGGCACATCTGTGAGGCATTTTATCAATTCCTCATTGATGGAGGAGGGTCCAGCTCAGGGTAGGTAGTCCCAAGTTTTATGAGGAAGCTAGCTTAAGAGAAGTAGACAGCACACCAGCAAACGGGGTCCCTCCACGGCCTCAGTTCCCACTTGAGCAAGTCCTCGCCATGTCCCCTGTGATGGAGCGTGAGCTCCCTAACCTGCTTTCCATCATGGTGTTTATCACAGCAGCCGAAAGCAAGGAGGCACAGAGCTTCTGGAGCCCTCTCTATTCCTGATAGGAGTGCCAGTATGTCTAACCACTTCCTGTTGTCCACACCTGATTTAGGCCAGTGAGGTGACTTAAGGCGGTACCTCTAGATGCTGCAGGCTGGGATTGGTCACAGAAAAACCGCCCTTGGGACTTTCAGCTCCTCCAACTCCCCACCTCTAGGTGGAAGAGGGGACTAGAGACTGGGTTATGAAAACTAATTTTAAAATTTTAAATTTTTAATTACAGATTTATTTTGTAATTTGCGTGCACACACACACACACACATGCATGGACACAGTGGATCAAGAGAAAAGGAAAAATTTCCCACCCTGCCCATCTGACCTCAAGTCCATGGTTCTCTCTAGGGACTCAGTTTCTCCTCAACACCACTGAAAGACTCTAAAGGCATTTCTGAGGCCTCTCATTATTACATACCTCTCTCCTGGAGACGTGACAGTTGTTCACACACGAATGTTGGGAACTTTCCATCATCACCCTGAGTCTTTGTAAATGTTCTATTGAATAGGGGCAAAATAACCCTTAGGTGTTGACACAGTTCCTGGTGTTTTGACTCAGTTCCTGGGAAAGGGGCAAAGTGACCCACAGATTCTTCTTACCTCACCCGGATCACACAGCCATTCTCCTACCCTGGCACAGACCAATCACTGCTAGTAGCTCTTTAAATAAGCCAATCCAATTAGTTGGAAAACAACCTTCCGGCTCCCCCCTTGTTTCTATGGCTTTTTGCTTTAAAAGATGGGCTATAACAATTATCGAGGTCCTTCTCATGCCGAAACTGAGGGACCCTGTCATAACAGAATAAAAATCCTCCTGCTTTTTCATCAACTGTGGTGTCTGGATGGTGTCTTGAAGCAACTCTTCCCTAGAGCTTGGACTCCTAGTCCAACACCACCAGTAAGGTGGAGGAAGTGGCTCCGGTTCCTATCCCACCATGCCTTCCTAGGGGATTGCTATGTGGCCCAGGCTGGCCTCAAACCTGTGGAAATCTCTCTGCTTCAGTCTCCAGAGGGCTAGGATTAGAGGCATGTACCACCATCTCCTAAACTGCCTTCTTGACTTTGATGCCAGAGGCCATCAGAGGAAGTCCCAGCCCTTCTAGAGCCTGCAAAGCCAAGCCCAGGTGCCAATAGCAAGGAGGACAGCCAAGGGCAGGAGGCACTGAGCCACAGCCCTTACCTGCTCCACACAGTCTGGGATCTCTGGGGAATACGGCAGGGTCCCCGCACTCTCCACTGACAGCACATCCTTCAGCAGCTCCTCACACCCTGTGGACAGACAGACAGACAGACAGTGAGTGGTATGAGCCTCAGCCCACATGGCTGTCCTTCTTTCTGACTAATGGGCCGTGGAGGGAATGGATGGAGGAAGCAGGTGGCCCATGTCTCCAGCACAGTGGCAGGAATGAGATGGCCGGCTGTACGGGGCTGGTTCAGGGCACTGTATAAGGTGTCTGAAAGGCATGAGAACTCCCATAGGACTAACCCCAGTGGGGATACAGAGAGGTGCACTCACAAATGCAGAAGCAGGCTGAGTGCAGGGAACACAGGCTAGGAAGTACAGGGGCTCCTGCATGTTCCCTACCAGCCCCCCAAACTCTAGATAGGGCCACTCTTAGGAGGTCAGCAGGCTCTTACACCCTCCTGACCCAGCTACACAAACCGGCCTCTCTGCTGGTTAAACTGGACCAGGGACTCAGCATAGGCACAGGGCAGGAGTGGTCTGAGCTGGCCCACAGAATCAAACAAATCCCTGCAGAAAATCTTAGTTTCTGTGCTGCCTCAGTTCCCCCAGTAAACTTCTGCTTCAGAATTCTTGCTCTTCCCTACTTCCAGAGGATGCTGCAGAGATGAACTCGCCCAGACCTCAGCACAGAAGGGAGAGCCTGGCCTCCTTCACTGCTGACAGGATGCCTCTGGAAGTAGCTGCACATTCTCCTGGGGCCAGGGGAGCCCCAGAAGGCATCCTGACTGCTCAGGGGCTGGAGGGGGCAATGATGGGAGGTTGAGTACCAAAATTCTGATTTCTAGGACTTTGTCAAAACTGATCTTGGAATTTGGGGGAAAAAATGGGGAAAGGAAGGAAGGATTAGGAAGGGCTAAAAGGAGATAAATAAGGGACCCCTAAGAGAAAAGAGACATGGCAGCCACTCCATCCAGCTGTTGCCAGAACTGGAGTCATTTGATTATTTTTTTCCCTCCCACTGTTGGCAATGGAGCCCAGAGCTTTGCACTGGTTAGGCAAGCACCCCACCACTGATTGAACAAACCCCAATCCCTTAACCTCCCTTACTCCCACACCCCCACCCTGGAGCTGAAGTGGGAAGTCTAGGGAAACTCCTGTGGAGCACAGCCGTCCTAGCAGCAGAGAGGTGAAAAGAGAAGCTGAGAAGAGCCAGTTTCCAGTGGGGACAGAAAGGCCATCCTGCCCTTGGTGGTGGGGCCCTGAGGCAGAGGCTCAGAGAGAGCCATAGCTCCAAGCACAGCACTTGCCCAAGACCATGAACAGAGCCCATTTCTGGGACCCACTCAAGGCTCTGGGACCCCTGTGTGCTGGCCTCCTAGGCAGATAGGACCCCAAAGAGGACCTCACCTTTCATGGCGAACACTCCTCGACAAAAGTCCTTGAAGTTGATTCTGCCCAGGTCATTGGGATCCAAACACTTCACAAGTTTTTCCACCTTTGGGAAGGAAAAGAGGACCTGTGTGAGGCATCATGGACACCCCAAGGGCCCAGGTGGAATGGAGGGGGTGACTCTCACTAATTAAGCCAAAAGGACCAACTTAGTCTTTTCACCTGGGGTCATGTTATTCCCCTCTGTTTAGGATTCAAATTCGATAGAAGATGGGGGTGGGGGAGGGGATAGAGGATAGGGATAGGGGAGGAGAGGCGGAGGGAGGGAGAGGATAGAGGATGGGGAAGGGGAGGTGGAGGGAGGAAGGGAGGGAAGGTAGTGGAAACTGGGATTGGTATGTAAAATCAGAAAAAATAGTTTGTTTTTTTTTTTTTTTTTTAAAGACTCAAGTAAGAAAAAGTAAAGAGAGTCTCATCCGTGCAGGATGTGATCCCACAGGCTTCTCCAAACCCTGCTCCAAAGATGGCAGGCTGAAAGCTAACACTCTGCTACCAGGTTCACTGTCTGTTTTGTAGACAGAGTCTGGCTGTGTAGCCCAGACTGGCTTAGAACTGAATTCTCCTGGAGCTACGTCCCCAGCCTATGAAGTTCAGCTTCTTGACTTTTTTTTTTCCAAATTAGCTTGTACCTTAGTAGCAACCTTCTAAAATATTCATTCATACATTCATTCACTCACACATTCATTGAACAACTGAGCACTGAGCACCTCCCACTTGCCTGATACTTGACTAATGACAGTGGTAGCTAGCTAGTTACGCATGGTCACACGGACACACACCTACACTCATGAACCTCATTAGGTAGCTTCCCCCCAGTCACCACGTTACTCTGGGATTACCCATGCTTCGTAAGTAAGCCCAACAAGCTCAGCGGCTCCCCAAGCTGTACTTTGGTTTGTCGCTGGTGTCCTACAGGATGCGGAGCAGGTGTTTGCATCTATGTTCCTAGAGAAAGGATTCACAAAACAAGGACACGCTCTTTCTGGAATTCCCTCTGGCTCTGCTGCAGGTGTTGGTATGAGAGCATGCTGGGAACACAAACCCAGCATGCAGGACAGAGATCTGTCACTGCTGTGGCGTCAGTAACATTACAGGCAGGCCTGCCGTCCCTCCCACTCTGCTAGTTGCACGCGCCAAAGCACAGGCAGGTGGGAAGACTCCTCTGCTCCCAGACTTTTTCCTGCACAGGATGCTTGTCCAGCATGGCAGCTGCAACAGGCATCCGAAGCCCTGGCCACTGCAGTAGTCCATCAGGTGTCAGTGAGCACAGCTCCTACCGCAGCCACCTCTCCATCCCTGTGCATTGTGGCTGTGTGTACCTCTATTCCAGTTAGCCCTGCTTTTCCACTCTGCCGAGTCTAAGGCTGAGGGATAGCCAGGGGCTACACAAGGTCCTAAGAAGTCTCTGAACCTGGTACCTAGTGGACTATCCCTTGGATCCAGGCATACCCAACTATAAGGTTAGGATGCTATAGCAAAAGTCCAGAGACAGAGGAAGTCCCAGTCCCTTCCCCTCACTCTCCACTGGGTTGTAGAATTTCAGGGAAGAGGGAAGAGGCTTTTGCCAGTGCAGGCACGGCCATAGCACACTCAGCACTGCAGTTGTCAGCCCTACCCCACCCCCACTACCATGGAAGCCACTGGCATTGCCAGGCAATGACACGGGCTTCTGAGAATAGTACTCCCCAGGTGCCACCTGCAGACTGTGGGGGAGCTTCCCCACAGCTCCAGCTGGCCACCCTCCTCCTCTCCTCCTGCTACCCCCTCCCCACCATACAGAGAGCCTGTGCATGCAAGGAGGGCCTGGAATACCCTGACTCCCTCACTCCCCAGCCTCTAGGATCTTACTCCTACAACCTTACTTCCCCAAGGAAGGTGCTTTAATCATTTTGGGAAGAAGTCCAAGGCATCTACTCCAGAGTGCTCGGTGACTGCAGATGAGCTCCAGCCCCACGTGCTAGGAGGGACAGCAGGGTTTTGTAATCCACAGGACTAGGAGTCGGGATATCACTGGGTCAGGCTGTGCACCCTCTGACTCCAGAGAAAGCTAGGACAGATATGGAGGCTGAGGGGTCTGATGACTGACAGCTGTCAGTCAGGTTCTAAGGTCCACAGCAGGGGTTCTGAGAGCCTTTACTACAGTTCCTCATGCTGTGGCAACCCCCCCAACCATAAAATTATTTTGTTGCTACCTCATAACTGTAATTTTGCTACTGTTATGAGTCGTAATTAGATATGTAGAGTATCTGACATGGATCCCCATGAAAGGGTCGTTTGACCCCAAAAGGGGACGCGACCACAGGTTGAGAACCTAAAGGTGTGGTCCAGGCTGCAGTTAGGGGTTGACAGTTTTTGTGACTCCCTTCTCTACTGCCACTTCCACGAAGCTCTCAAGGATGGCAGTCCTAGGGTAGCAGCCACGAAAAGTGTAAGACAGCTTTGTGGAGACAGTGTACTTAGTAACTTTCTGTATCGCATGCAGTTCCCATTCATAAAGACCACAACTGTTCGCAATGGCTTTTTAAAGGAGACTCCAGCAGTGTCATGTGAAAAGGGGTGAAAACCCTGCACTGTGAGCCATCTAAATAGTAGTCACTATGACAGTCCCCACGCTACGGTTGAGGAAAATGAGGCTCAGGGAAATTAAGCCACTTAGGCAGTCACCAGCAGTGGGAGCTACTGAACCAGGTCTTCCTGAGCCTAGAGTACCTGCAGCTACAACCCACTGCTACCCCGCCCTCTGCAGCAGACGCCTGAGTCAGGCTCTCACCAGCCTGTGTGTATGTGATACTGATTCAACTCCCCTACACCCTGCGTGCGAAGACAGCTCTGGGCTGGGGATGTCAGTCTGTGGGCCTGTGTGTGCAAGCCCTGGCCTCTATCCTTCACATGGTCCAAGAAATAAATATACAGGTGCTGGAGGATGGCATTTGAAGTCAGCCTAGGCTACAAAAGAAACCCTGTCTCAGAAAACAAGTAAAACCAGTAAAACCAAAACACACAGAAAGGGGGTGGGGGTGGGGGAGGATGCCTGACTTTGACACTGGTAATCTGCAGAGCATCTGGGGCTGTGCCTGCTGATGGGGCAAGGAAGCCAAGTCCCAGGAAGGGGAAGGGGCTCCCTCATATCGGGGAGTACAGCAGATGGCACTGAGCCAGCATGTGTGGATGCCAGGCAGTCCTAGACTCCTCTGGCTCCCATGAGAGGAGAGAGCCAGCTCCAGGCCTGGCAGGGATGATGGGAACAGCTGAAGTGCACACAGCTGGACCAGCAGCTTGCTGCCAGGGGGACTGGCAGAGAAATACTGATCTTTCGTACTGGGAACCATTCAATCCCCAGGCTTCCCCTTCTATTTCTGGTACTCTTCTCTCCAGGCTGGTTTTCTCCATTCATTCCCCAGAGGCACATCTCTCTGATGGAAGGATGCTGTGAGCCACGCTGTGGTCTGCTCACCAGCAAGATCTCCCCCTGACCCCGGCTGGCCTCCCACACCTCCCCCATGCAGGCCTGGCAATCCAGGGAAGGCTAAGCAGCCCGTTGCTCCTGCAGGTCAGAGCAACTGCCTTCACTCCAGGCCCTGTTCGCTCACTCTGCAGACAGAGCAGTTCAGTCTCACAGGCCTCTGGATCCTGGACAGAATTCTTATTCCCATTTTACAGATGAGGAAATACACAAGTCTCTGGGTCTGGGGTCAAGGTCATACAACCACCAGGAGGCAGCTGAGCCCAGGCGACCTCCAGTAATTATTGCTACTGAAATGACTTTGATCATTTGTAAGGTCAGGGGCTTGGTCCAACTACAGAAAGAACAAAAATAAGAAATTTTCACTAGAAAAACTGGCACCAGTCTAGAGAACCTTTGCTTAAGAATTTGAATACTAAAGAAAAATTACTGCTAAAAGAAAGGTTGCCGCCTAGCATTCCAGACAAGCTGCAGACTTCAAATCTGTTAAGAGATGCTCGCATTAATATTCGAGGAAGGATGTGGTGTCATGTGGTGTGACCTCCAGCAGAACGGCCACTAGTTCCAGCTCTGTCTAGTCTACACAGGGAAACCTGTCTCAAAACAAAATCCTAAACACAAATAAAACCACCCAAGGAAGATGCTGGGCTCTGGGGAAGCTATAATAAGCACTCCAATTCCATCTCTCCCATTAACACTGCTGAGCACCACATGGAGGACTTTTTTTTTTTTTTCAAGACAGGGTTTCTCTGTAGCTTTGGAGCCTGTCCTGGAACTAGCTCTTGTAGACCAGGCTGGCCTCAAACTCATAGAGATCCCCCTGCCTCTGCCTCCCAAGTGCTGGGATTAAAGGCATGTGCCACCACCGCCTGGCTCACATGGAGGATTTAAGGAGCTAAGACTCTACAAGGAGGACTGAGGGAAAAGAAAACCTCGAATTTGGGGGGTCATCTTTGCTTTTCCTTTCCTGAGCTGCAGATGAGAAGAGAGATGAGAAGAGAGAGGACTCTGAAAGAAGCCCTCTTTCTGACACAAAGCTGGGGACACAAAATGAGGAAAATGCCCTACTTGTTCCTTTCTCTCCCTTTCTCCTGTGTGTCTGATGTCTGTCTGTCTATTTTGCTATTTTCTCTTTCCCACAAGGCAAACACAGGTACCAATGTTGAGTGGTGGCCACAGTCACACAGTCTGTGTGTGTGGCAGTGGTGGAGTAGTGGGGGACAGATGTTGAGCCCCTGGGAACTGGACGAGCTCGAAGGTGGATGAGGACCCTTAGAGTGCAACTGAAGTCCTGGCAAGCAGGTCAGTCCAGAACTGGCCCAGCCTCGGGTGTGTATCCTTGGGGAGGCACCCAAGAGCATGGCAAAGGCTTTGGGGAGTGGACTGGCTAAGTTAGAACAGCTGCTTACAGAGGACCAAGTGGGGATGCCAGGTTTCAACCTAACTGAACTAATTTCCTAATTCAAAACAACCCCACACCATGCTAACAGACCTAGTCTTATAGTCTTCAAGGCAGCAGAACATAATCAAAATTATTCAAAACACAAACAGGAATAGATAGTAATAACGTGTACTGGAAAAGACTAACAGATAGCTACTGACCCAAGATGATCCAGCTGTTACCAGTTTTCAGCAAAGGCTTGCTTGTTGTATTATTTTCATTTGGGGACTGGAAATTAAAATCAGGGTATCAAAAGTATTTTAAGGCAGTTGACAACTGTCCTCTATGAAGCACTGGTGAAGTTGTTTTATGATGATTTTACTTTATTGTTTAACTACTTGTGTGTGGCAGGGGTGGGGGAGGTGGAGTGCACAGGTTCCTGCAGAGCCAGAGAGAGTTCTAGCATTCCACTGTGTGGATCCCAGAATTGAACTCGGGTCACCAGGCTTTGCGAGAAGCCTCCTTAACAGATGAGCTGTCTCACAAGCCCATGATTAAAATCTTTAGCAAGGGAGCTGTAGAGACGGCTCAGCAGTTGAGAGTACACACTGCTCTTGCAGAGGACCTGAATTCAGTGTGCAGCACCCACATCGGGAGGCACATCACAGCTGCCTGTAACACCAGCTCCAGGGTGTCTGACGACACCTCTAGCTTCTGCAGGTGCCACACTCACAAGTGCGTGCGCACACACACATGCATAATTTTGTTGTTGTTGTTTTGTTTGTTTTTTCGAGACAGGGTTTCTTTGTAGCTTTGGAGCCTATCTTGGACCTAGCTCTTGTAGACCAGGCTGGCTTCAAACTCACAGAGATCCACCTGCCTCTACCTCCTAAGTGCTGGAATTAAAGGCATGTGCCACCACCACCTGGCTCATATAATTAAAAATAATAAAAATAAAGTTTTAAAAAACCTCTTACTAAAGTAAGAACAGTCCTATCCCAGAGAAATGAAACCCTATTTATAGACACATGAATGGTGCCCAGACGTCTACAGCAGCTTTCTATGTAACTGTTCCAGTCTCGAAACATCTTAACTTTCCTCCAAGTGGGTGGTAAGCAAAGTGCACTGTGATGGGAAGGCACACACCACGGCCGTGTCCGGGTGACTCCAGTGACAGGACCGTGACGGGAAGGCACACACCACGGCTGTGTCTGGGTGACTCCAATGACAGGACCGTGACGGGAAGGCACACACCACGGCCATGTCTGGGTGACTCCAATGACAGGACCGTGATGGGAAGGCACACACCACGGCTATGTCCGGGTGACTCCAATGACAGGACCATGACGGGAAGGCACACACCACGGCTGTGTCTGGGTGACTCCAATGACAGGACCATGACGGGAAGGCACACACCACGGCTGTGTCTGGGTGACTCCAATGACAGGACCGTGACGGGAAGGCACACACCACGGCTGTATCTGGGTGACTCCAATGACATGGCAGCTCTCAAATGTGTTCTGCTGAGTGAGGTTAATGTACTGCGGTTGGGGGATGACTCGGTGGGTAAGAGTTTACTGAGCAAGCATGAAGACCTGAATTGGAATTCCCAGCACACACATAAAAAAGCAGGGCATGGCTACATATGCCTATAATCTCAGCGTTAGGGGGCCAAGAGAGACAGACAGACCCTGTCCAACTGGCCTAGCTGAAAAGATTCAGGTCCAGTGAGATTCTCAGCCTCGTGGCAGTGAGATCAAGAGTGACAGAGGAAGATATCAATCCTCTTTTGGCCTCCACATGCACACACGCATGGGCACATGCACCCATGCTCATGTGTGAGCAATGCACACACATGTTATTTTTTAAAGAAGGCTGGAGAGGTGGCTCACTGAGTAATAGTGCTGACTGTTCATCCAGAGGAACAGGGTTCAATTCCCACCCATATGTGCAGTGTTTGGGTGACTCCAATGACAGGACCGTCATTGTATTTTGGGGGGGGCCCACACCTAGCTCCCAAGTAGATATACATGGAACATGAAGGGTTATTCTCGGTTTTGAATGCCTGGCCTTAGCTTGGCTGGCTTCTGACGTCCTTCTCTCCTCGTTCTCTTTCTGCTCCTTCTTTTCCTCATTTCTCCTTCTATTTATACTCTCTGCCTGCCAGCCCTGCCTATCCTTGCTTCTGCCTTGCTATTGGCTGTCCAGCTCTTTATTATGACCATGAGGTGTTTTAGACAAAGAATCACAGCTTCACAAATACAGCATAAACAAAACAACACATCTTAAAATAATATTCCTCAGCACATACGGTAGCTTGCAAACATCTGTAACTCCAGTTCCAAGGGATCTGACACCCTCTTCTGGCTCCCACAGTTACTGAATACAAATGGTGTACACACATACACACAGATTAAACACCCATACACAGCAATACAAATAAATAGGGCTAGAGAGATGGCTTCATGGTTAAGAGCACTGGTTGCCTTACCAGGGGATCTAGCTTTTGTCTTCTGACCTCCACAGACACCAGACGTACATGCAGGTAATACATATATACATATAAAATTTTTAAGAAATTAAAAGATGGCTCATCCAGCTGCTGATCCCAATGATTCTGTCCTCAGAAGCACTTTAGGACGAGGGAATGGAGGTCTGAAGCTCAAGACAATGCCTGTGAGAACTCAGGTACAGAACATAGAACGGGGGCAGCTGAGGTCCCTGGACCAGCGGACAGGGTGCTGGGAGCTAGCTAGCCAAGGGGAAGCAGGTATAGCAAACAGCAAAGGGAGCATGGAGAGGGGAAATCCAGCAAAGGCAGGTGGCCTGGGATGCCTAAAGCAAACCATGGCTGTCCCTGAGATCCGAGGCCTGAGGCTGGGCATGGAGCTAAGATGGGAGACTAGTTAGATCCCCTACATGAAGTGGGTTTGGTGGTCCCTTGTTACTTCAGCACTGAGCAGGAGGTCAAGGTTATCTAGGGTCTGAGGCCAGTGCTGGCCTCAGGCTGGCTGCAATGCTTTATCCCAACAGCGTGACCATCTAGCTGTTGGCAACTCCTCTTCCTCTGAGCCCTCTCCACAGCCTAGAGCAGTGGTTCTCAACCTGTGGATCACGATCCCTCTAACAAACCTCTATCTTTAAAAATATTTACATTATGATTCATAACAGTAGCAAACTTACAGTTATGAAGTAGCAACAAAAATAATTTTAGGCTGGGTGGTGGTGGCGCACACCTTTAATCCCAGCACTCAGGAGGCAGAGGCAGGCAGATCTCTGTGAGTTCGAGGCCAGTCTGGTCTACAAGAGCTAGTTCCAGGACAGGCTCCAAAGCTACAGAGAAACCCTGTCTTGAAAATCAAAAATCAAATAAATAAATAAAACTATGGTTGGGGGTCACCACGACATGAGGAACGGTATGTTAAAGAGTCGCAGTGTGAGGAAGGCTGAGAATCACTGAGAAACAGCGGGTCCTTCCCCTCTCCCACCCTGGCCTCCTACCCCTGGCTTGTAGGCCAGTCTCTCCTCCTGCCACCCACCCAGAGGGCTCTGGTCCTCCTGAGGGGTCTCAGGGCCAAAGGCTCCAGCTGCTTGTTTATCCACTTTCCCAAACAGCCCAACAGCCTGGTGTCAGGCACACAAAGAGGCCTGTGTTCTAGAGCCTAGGAGACAAAGGGTGCAGGCAGCTACTGACCTCTCCCCATTAATTATCAGGGAGGGAGGGAGGGCGGGCAGGGGAGCCGGGAAAGCCAGGTACAGACAGGGCAAGGGAAGAGCTTCCAAAGAGGACCCTGCCAGTCCCTACACCCCAAGGCAGCTGGAGTCCAGTCGTCCTGTTGATCACAGATCCTAAAGCCTGCACACCACGGAACACTGAGAGCATTATATTCTGTGTGATAACAGTCATAGTATCTAAGTCCATTTCCACACATCTACAATGCTGGCTCCCAGGGCCATGGTGAGGGTGAACTAAGACAATAGATCAGCAAAGTATAATGAGCATTGTGGACATGCTAGCCGAGCATGGGTCAAGAGTAAAGGATACTTAAGAGAGATGGAGAGGTACATCGTTTGTAGTGCCACTATCCATCTCCTTGATAAGGAATCTTGGAGAGCTCCTTCTAGCTCTGTGCCTCCATTTCCCCTTTGGGAAACGAGAGTGCTGAATAACACTAATACCAGCCTTGGGAGTCTATATGGTTGGAACGTCTCCCCAGGGCTGTTTGGGGTGCACATGAGGGTAGCAAAGAGATGAAAACTAGAGAAACAGCCAACGGAAGGAATGAAGAGAAACCAACCTCTCCTCCAAGGCTGCTGCACTGGCCCTGCAGAGTGACTCCTCGACCAAAGCCCCCAAATCACGGCAAGAACTGAAGAGCCTGCTGACCACCTTCTGCCGCTCCTCCTGGCCAGGGCAGCCATGCTGGGGCCCAGGGATCCTTCTTCTCTTTGACCAGGTGCTTCAGGGTACCTCAATCAGGGCCGGGAGTTCTGATTGGGCCAAACCTGTCAGGTGGACCTGTATCTCTGGCCAGTATTTGGTTTAGGCAAACCTCTAGTCAGTGAGAGAGGAGGGCAAATCTGCAGGGGCTTCTGATGGAGAATGGGGAACCAGTCGTACAGAGAGGCCACATCTCGGGCTGCATGGGGAAAGGCAACAGAAAGAGGCTTCATCCTGGATGATGCCTCTGAGCCAATGAAGGAAGCAACCCTTGAGCTGCCCTATGTTTGGCCCTTGCCTTCTTAATACATATATACATACATACATACAGGCATGCAGGCCTTTTTTCTCAGCGTTTGAACCATGTATGGGGTTTTTGGTTTCTAAAGCTGAGGGTCCCTGATGAAGAACTCTCTTTGAGCTGGAGAGATGGCTCAGTGGGTAAGAGGACCTGCTGCATACACATGAGGACCCGAGCTTGGTCCTAACAACTGTGTTGTAAAAAGCTGGGCATGGCTTGCGTGTGCACCCCCAGTGCTGTTGGGGACAGAGTTGAGAGGATCACTGGGGCTTGCTGGCAACCAGCCTAGCGCTAGGTTCAGTGAGAGACCCTGCCCCAAAGGAATAAGAGTGACAGAGTAGGACACCATCTGTCATCCTCTTCTGGCCTCTGACATAGGCACAGGATCTGGTGTCTGCACATTCGTGTGTGCACAACCCCACACACATACACACACACCAAGGACCTGCTGGATAAGAAGATGGGGACGGAAGGAAATTTCATGAGGTAAGGTATTTAGAGCACGGTAAAGAGGGACCATGGAGTACTGAGACATCTCTGGTTGGGTCAGATATCAAAACAGGGGACCTGGTACCAAGGCCCAAACCTGGAACCATGGCCACCCCATCCTGGGCAGTGCAGCCTCATCTGAGTCACAGCTAGAGCCTTTTCAAGACTCTGCAATGTCCAGATGTCACCAGCAGCCCCTCAATCTTTCTGAATTGCTACAGTGGAAGTCCCTCTGGCCACCCACAAGGGCTTTGTTTAGTGTCTGAATAGTATGACCACGACAGGAATGTGGGTGGCCCCTGAAGTGGACTGCCTCTCCATGTATCTGCCCTCCATCCCTGCCTTCAGCAAACATTTCTTCCGCCCCACAGGGGAGAATGTCAAGCTCCCAGGAAGCTAAGGCTGGATATCCTGCTGCACATTATGAGTAAAATAAAAACAGCCTCTGGAAGAGCATAAAAGCGTCTAGGTGACTGATCACACTCCCACATATCTGGGCCATATGTCACTCTTGGTCTCTGTGGTAGACAGAGCTGGGCTGGAATTCCCCCCTCTCTGTTCACCAGCTGTGTGAGCAAAGACAAATGACTCACCGTCAGAACGACAGATTCCACCTCATTATATGCGGGCTCTAGGGAAGCAGAACTGCCTAGGCCATGGTGCCGCCCTCAGCACAGCTATCTCCACATGCTGGTGGCTAATCCCCCCCCCCCCCCGCTCTACACAAGAGTTTTCAACCGGCTGAATTTAAAAACGGAATTGGATCATCTTAAAACTCAAGCAGGGTGGTGCTGGTGGTGGCAAAACAATTCTTTTAAAAGGGAAGGCCTACAGTATTTCAGGGGTAAATAAGACAGAAGCCACCATAATGTAACCCGTAAGAAGAGATGGTTCCTGAATCCTGACAGCAGGAACTCGAAGCAGAGCCCAGAGGGCTGGGAACTTCACATGGGGACAACCAGATGAGGTGGCTGTGCTGGACCTAAAGGATGGACATAAATATGCAGCTATGGGAAATGCCAGGGGGATCAGAGAAAAGATGGGTAGAACAAGAAGACATGGGAGGGGTAGACAGTGCTTAGGCAGGTTCTAGTGGCACTAGCTAGCTGGGGATCCTAAAGTCACTTTGGTAGCTGGAAGACATGGAGGACAGGGAAGGCCAGCCATGGAGAAAGGTCAGGAAATCCCTATCCCCTCTGGTGGGGGTGAGGGAAGGGATTAGCAGAGGCCCAGGGACCCAGGCTTATACCTAGGAAGGTGCTGGAAACTCATGATACAGAGAGAAGGGAAAGTAGAGAGACCGTGATGGAACTATTGCAGTCCAGAGAAGGAGCCAGGGCCGTGTGGGGATGGAGAGGAAAGGGCATTTGCTCCGCTTAGCGTGGGCACACAGGGAGGCCAGGTTTACTCCTAGAGGCCATTTCAGGGGTCTGAGTAGACAAGGAGATGGTGACCAGTGTGCCTAGGGGGCACTGGGTAGGTTTTGGTCAGCCTAGAATGGCATATCTGCCTGGCCACAAATCCAGGTCCCTGAGGACTCTCAGACATGAGGCACTCCTGGCCACTCTATCGGAAAAGTTCCACTTTCGTGTGTCTCACTAATGACACTGACCTGTCCCAAGGGCAGCAGGAGCAAAAGAGGGAACTTGTCTTAGCAGGAGGACAGGTGGCTCTGGTGGAATGTGAAGGAGAAGGTCTGTCCTCATGGCCACAAACACAGCCTCTTCTCCCAGTCAACACCAGGCCCCAGGTATGCTATGAGGGCAGGGCAGCTGGGTACAAGGCACGGGGATGGGTGACAGTTCAAAGGCACAAGCACCAATCCTATTCTCCCCGTGGGTAGGGAAGACTGGAAACCTCCATTCCGAGTGTCAACAGAACAGAGATTGGGAGACACTGGGCCTCTTGGCTGGGTGGAGGCTCCCACTCTGCAAGGCCGGGGCCTAAGACTGCATTTCTGTCTTTTTTTTTTTTTTTTTTAAGGAAGGGTCTCAGGTAGCCAAAGGTTAGCCTTGAACTTATCTTGTGTCTACCTGTGGAGTGCTGAGTAATGACACCATGCACCACTCATGCCTGGCTTCATGTCATGCTGGGGATCAAAAACAGGGCTTGGTGTACGCTAGCTAGTCTGGCCATCTACCAGCTGAGCCACATTCCCAGCCCTGTCCTGGAACTAGCTCTTGTAGACCAGGCTGGCCTCAAACTCCCAGAGATCCGCCTGCCTTTGCTTCCCAAGTGCTGGAATTAAAGGTTCGCCCGGCCGAAACTGCCTTTCTAATTTCTCCTAGCAGATGCCAATCCCAGCCATCCTTGGACTGACAAAGCTCTAGGTGGCATCCAAGGACCTTTCCTGAATTCTGAAGCTGAGTCCAGAAGAGAGTACAATCCATGCCTGCTACTTGGATTATTGGGGTACTAGGGAGGTTAGAGGTGATGAGGGCAAGGCTGTGCCCTCTGGGAACAATCTCCTGGCAATGAGTAAGGCAGCTCACTCACCCTGCAAGGGCGGAACACCTGTGCTTGGACAGTGCTTCTGCAAAGGAGAGGCACACCGGAGGCCATGCCATGGGCAGGGGTTCCTGGTGTCCTCCAGGCCAGTGTCAGGGCCTTATGGACACTGCTGATTCTTGGAGCAGCTGCTCATTTCCGGGCTCTGCTGGAGTTTCTCCCAAACTCAAGTGACTTCCCCATACCGCCCTTTCTTTCTCAGAAGCTGCAATTGGGTCGAAGACCTTGCAGCCTTTGGGAAATTACGTCTTAGCTTCTGAGGCAAAGCAAACTATGGCAGTTCCAGCCAGAGGCTCTGGTGCTATTCCTTCCATGTGATAAATGAAAGACTACAGGTCCTGGGAGCCCACAGCAGGGTTACTAAATTTTGGGGCAGAAACACAGCCTCACTACCCACCGAGACGCAAACACACAGCAGCCTCCTTGAGCCCGGAGTTTTCTTCTGTGAAATGGGCAGGTTGCAAAGGCCACTTCATACTGTTACCTTGGAGACCAAGGGAATGACTCGAAAATTATTGCTTATTAAGGGTCTTATGGAAATCAGGCAGGCCCCTGGGAAGGCTGTTGGAGGGAAGCAGGCATTCTGCCCTCCAGAAGGTTCTAAGTGGACCCTCACTGCCTGTAGGCCAGGTAGAGGACCTGCTGCCACCAGTCCAAGGATCAAAGGGGCCTGTCTCAGTTACTTTTTGTATTGCTGTGATAGAACACCATGACCAGCACTCTGGAGGCAGAAGCAGGCAGGTCTCTGTGAGTTCGAGGCCAGCCTGGTCTACAGAGAGCATTCTAGGACAGCTCCAAAGCTACACGGGGAAACCTTGTCTCTAAAAAACAAAACAAAAACAAACAAACAAAAAATCTACCATGACCAAGGTAACTTATAGAAGAAAGAGTTTATTTGGGGCTTAGAGTTTTGGAGGGTGAGTCCATGACATCATGGCGGGAGTATGGCAGCAGGCAGGCAGGCATGGTGCTGGAGCAGTAGCTAAGAGCTCACATCTTGATCCACAAGCACGAGACAGAGAACGTTAACTAGGAATGATATAGGCTTTTGAAATCTCAAAGCCTGCCCCCAGTATCATAACCCCTTCAACAAAAGTCACACCTCCTCATCTTTCCAAACGATGCTGCCAAGTGGGGACCAAGCATCCAAACACATGTGGGGGCCATTCTCATTCACACCACCACAGGGCCCATTTCCAAGAACCTCTCGGCCCTATGATGGGCTCACGACTCAGACCCTGAGCAACAGGTCTAAGGCAAGCAGAGACTAAGCTGGCCCAGCCACTTCCCATCTGTCATCTCTGTGGAGCAAGGGAACTCAGTGGGCCTGGATTCACTCAGAAAGCAAGCTGTGCCCAGAGAGGTGAGCCACTTGCCACCGTCTCCAGGAGGCTATGTCTTCAAGAATGTCAGGTACCACAGAACTAAGGGTTCTCAAGAGGCTGGAGCCATAGCTCAGTGGTAGGGCACATGCTTAGCACACACGAGGGTCTGGACTCCATCCCCAGCCTGACCATAGCTAAAAGTCTTCTCTGTGTACCTGTAATTCCAGTGCTGGGGGATACAGGCCAGCCAGCCTGGCCTAATCAATGCGTTTCAGGTCTAAGGAAGGTACTGAACCCACTCCTAACGACTCACTGTTACACCCATAGGTCGGCGCATTTTTCTCCCTCGTCTGAGAAGTAGCTTTTGTAACAAAGGGCAATTAACACAGAGACCCAGGGCTGGTCAAGGTGCAGAGACTAAAAGACTGGAGAGTGCTAAGCCCTAAATGGGACATCGGACATTGGTGTCACACCCCTTCCTCCCAAGGCTCAGGGGTCGTTTTGGAAGTGGGGCTGGAAAGAGTGTAAGAGCCATAGGCAGTAGGTGACCAGGAGGAAACAGCATTTTCTGCACACAACAGGGAAGTTGCAGGTATGAACTCACAGTGGCTGTGACAGTTTGCCCAAGACCTGTGTGAGCTCAAGTCAGACAGAAACCCAACATGGAGGGGAGACAGGAGCCACCAGCAATAGACAGCAGATGGGACCCTGGAGTGGGAGCTTTCTGTAAAGGTGCAACCCCTGTAAGTAAATGATACTCCAGAAGCTGGTCCCACACAAGAATGTTTGGACGGCACAAATTGGACTCTGTGGGTTAAAAAATAATAATAATAAAATATTTAAAAGCGGGCAGATAATTGGGTGGGTTTGGGAGTAATTGGGGGAGGGGAGGTAAACATCATCAAAATACATCACACAAAATTCACAAATAAAAAAATATTTTTAGGAAAAGAATAAAGAGACCTAAGAAGTGGCTGTATTCTGCTGACAGTGTGTGTGATTACCCTTCGATAATTTTTAATTATCTTCCACTTTTACATAAGCCCTAACTATATACTGACAGGAGAAGAGCGGCAGATTCAATTGGTCCAGAATCCCCAGCTGTAAACTGAAATGCACCCTCAGTCCTTTTATTGCTCCTCTCTCCGTGACAACAATGCCCTGGTTAATCAGCTTAGAAAAAGAAAGCAACAGAGGAAAGATACTGAACATGACCTCTGGCTTCCTCATGGAGGAAGTGTACATGAACTCACATGTGTGCACACCTCCACATAACAAGTACATAACACACACACACACACACACACACGCACACGCGCGCCTTCTCAGATTAGTAAATCTGAGTGAGACACACAAGGCCAGTCAGAGCCTTACACAGGCTGCTTCCGGGACCTGCTCATGGGGCTTCCTCTCCCTTCCATGTCCTGGGCACTGCCCCTTACAGCTGTTCTCCCTTGCACATGACACTAAGTAGGCCATTATGGCAGCAGAGACAGAATCTAGGTGAGGGGTGGCCAGTATATAATCTACTTGCCCATCGCCCACTGCCAGCAACTCCTAGGGCAGCTCCACCCAGACTACACCCACACACATCTCAGGAGGGCAGATTTTGGATGGTCTCTGTGACCCAGCAACTTCCTAAGTGATGAAGCTGGTGGTTTTGGACTCCTCAGCATGGCTGCAGGGAACCAAGGCCAGGACCCAGAGCTGCCTCTTGGTTGCTGCCACCATTTCTCCATAGCAGGAGGCCCTGAAGTCAGCTGGGGAAGTTCCTTAGGGACTAGGAAAAGCTCAGGTCTGTTCAAGCGAGGCTCTCTGCAGATGCAAACCTTTCTCCAGCAGGTACTGCAGCACCAGATGGGGTGAGAGGCCGCATACAAGATTCAGACCTTGATTCATAATTCAGTGGGCATGAAGACTGGAGGTGGGGGCAGAGCAGGGAGGGCAGAAAACACTAAGCCACAGAGCACCTCTAACACTCTGGGGCACAGCCTTAGGCCTTCCAGGCTGGGAGAGAGGTACGCATTGAGGTCCAAGCCCTCTGAAGGCACAGCCCTGTGCTACAAACCCCAACTCAGATCTGCTCAGCCTGGCAGCCAGCAGGGAACCCCTGCAATCTGCGCATTCAAAGGTCCTCTGTAGGGAGTGGCAGGGTTGGCCTCCTTTGAGGGCCTTGTCTTTGAGCATACTCAAGTTTTCTGAGCTGATTTCAGGGCAGTTAGGTGTGGGGAGGGGAATAGCCACAGCAGCAACAGAAAACAGAGGTAGAGGGCTGTGCCATCACCCCTACCTATACTCCTCCCCAGGGCAGACTGACATCCTCTGGGTATGCGATAACTCACCTGCTACCAGCCCCAACCACCACACCATAACTCCCAGAGTGGGGTCCCCAGAGTCATAGTAATGATAATAATGACACAATAATAGCTGGCAACAGAAACAGTTACTCTGAGCCTGGTACTCCTAAGAGCGTGACCTGAGTCAATCCAGATACACTCCACAAGTCTATGGAGCAGTTTCTATTACGAGGCCCATTTCCACTGATGAGAACACCAAGGGCAAACTGACACCAACCTGTTAGAAAGTGAAGCCAGAACTCACAAGAGCTCTGTATCATCTATGTGACACCACCCATTCAATTTACCATGCACCTGCCATGCTGAGTGGTGACACCACCATTCTGTGTAATACCACTGATTCACTCTACCCTGTACCTGCCATGCCACCACCACATTACCACCACTGCCACCACCACCACCGCCTTGGGTTACATGGCTGGCATCTGTAGAAACAATGCCATCCCCAAGGGTCTGAGCCCATCCTGTGGTTCTGCCTCTTCTAAATGTGCCTAAGGCCATGATGTCCACAGTTACACTCCCAGAACAAGGGGCTTAGGACATGTCACTTCTGCCCTGTGCCAAGCATGTGGCCCTCATTCTTTTGCTCACGTGCACAGTAGCCATCCCACATCTGCAGAGGGGAGCCCCACCTCACAGACAAGGCTAACAGATTGGAGGACCCATCCGGCAGGTTGGAAAATTCAGAGTCCACTGAGATCTCTCCAATCCCAGACCTCAAGTCCTGGACCCCAACATCCCCCAGTCTCCCAAAAGCTTCACTGGTGTCTGGGGAAGCAGAGGGAACTGCTTGCAAACCCGTTTTTCAGGACCAAACCGAGCAGGCCGTCTCTGGGCTGGCCCTGGCACTTTGTCTAATCACTTATTCAGGTGTTCACCAATGCTGGCCATGCCTTTGGTACACACACAGTGCTCAGTCTCACAGAGAGCGACCAAAGGAAAGTAATTCCCTGCTTAGGAGGTGTGGGCCACAGAGCCCTGCGGGCTCCCAGGCCAGGACCTCACACCTGGCGGGCAAACCCCGACTTCAGGTGTGGGAGCAGGGGAGGAGTGCTTTCACAGAACTCTTTCCTCCTTGCTTTTTTTTTTTTTTTTTTTTGGTTTTTCGAGGCAGGGTTTCTCTGTAGCTTTGGAGCCTGTCCTGGAACTAGCTCTTGTAGACCAGGCTGGTCTCGAACTCACAGAGATCCACCTGCCTCTGCCTCCCGAGTGCTGGGATTAAAGGTGTGTGCCACCACCGCCCGGCCTCCTCCTTGCTTTTTTGATTGTTTTAGTTTGGTTGTTTTTGTTTTATTTTCTTTGCGACAAGGTCTTGTGTCACCCACCCTGATCTAGGATCCCACGGCCTTTACCAGTCAAGTACTGAAAACACAGACTCACGTCCCCACTCCAGACTCACCAGCTCTTTGCATCAACTGAAAAATGGTAATTGTCGCAAAAACCATTTAGTAGCTGTCGAGAAGTCATTTACCACAATGAGCTTTCTGCTCTTCCATAAAACCAAAGGAGGCCAGGGCCAGAGAAGCCAACTACCAACATGACACTTAATGGTGATAAGTTATAGTCACCTCAGTAAAAAAAAAAAAAAAAGTACGTGTGTATGAATATAGATGCGGAGGTCAGAGGTCAACTCTCTCCTGCCATCTTGTACAAACCAGGGATCATACTTGGGCTGTGGGGCCCACGTGCAAGTATCTACCTGCTGAGCCATCTCTCAGGCTCACCCCGCTTTTCACGTGATAAGAAAAGAATGGCGGAGGCCTGACTCCGCCAGCCCCCACCAGCCCTCACACTGCAGAGGGCAAGGAGCTCTCTGGGCTCCACAGCTGCTCTGGATGCCAGCCAACTCTGTACCCAAGGCTAGTGCCTGTCACCCAAGCCTAGCATCAGCCCGTCCATTCTCTGCACTTCTGTCCTGGTTATCTTGTTTGATGTGCTAAAGTCTCAACAGATCTGCAGTTAAGACACCTGACTGCTTATTGCCACCCCTCTCCCCTCTACATCAGCCCCCAACCTCAGCAGGAACCGTCACCTCCTGCCCAATGCTGCCTGCCATTGTGGCAGCAGCACCCAGTCCCCTACCCTAGCCTAGCCTGCTCTCCTGACTCTGGATGGGGTCGTGTGCCCAATGGCCCAACATGTCTGCCTTCCTTGTCCACGAAGGACATGTCTCCCATGTTCATCCCATCTTGCATATCAGAAGAAACGCATTAACTACCTTTGAGGAGGACACGTTTACCTAGAAAATCCAAATAAATCAACTGGAGAATTACTAGAATAAATGAATTCATACTAGTGATGAAATAGGAGACAAACTGGGCTGGAGAGATGGCTCAGAGGTTAAGAGCACTGACTGTTCTTCCAGAGGTCCTGAGTTCAATTCCCAGCAACAATGGTGGCTCATAGCCATCTGTAATGGGGTGTGGTGCCCTCTTCTGGCATGCAAGCATACATGGAAGGAATGGTGTATACATAATAAATAAATCTTTAAAAAAAATAGGAGACAAACTGACAAAAATAAACTATATTCCTATATGCTGGTAACATATAACTAAATAATAATAATAGTAATAACAGGTGTGTTGTGGAATATTTGTTTAACTAGGCAAAGATGTGTTGCATTTATCTGTGCTGCATTTGTTTAATGATGTGAAGATCTGTTGCTTTGCCTGTCTAAGGCACACCTGACTGATCTAATAAAAAGTTAAACAGTCAATAGGTAGGCAATAGAGGGCTAGGCAGGGCTGGCAGGCAGAGAGAATAAGTACAGGAGAGAAGAGAGAGAGAGAGAGGGTGAATGGGAGAGAAAGAGAGGGAGATGCCCGGGGCCAGCCAGTCAGCCAGTCAGTCAGCAGCCAGCCAGAGAAGGAGAAGGACATGCAGAATGAAGGAAAGGTAAAAAGTCCCAAGGCAAAGTATAGATGAAAAGAAACAGGTTAAAATAAGTTACAAGAGCAGGTGGGATGGGCCTAAGCAAAAGTCGAGCATTCATAACTAATAATAGGTTTCCGTGTCATGATTTGGGAGCTGGTTGGCAGCCCAAAAGAAAGCCTGCTACAACAATGGGGCCAGATGTGGTGGCATACACCTTTAATCCCAGCACTTATTTGATAGGTAGGCAGATCTCAGTGAGTCTGAGGCCATCAGGACTACATAGCAAGATCCTGTCTCAAAAAACAAACAAACAAGTAAACAAACAATGGGGGCTGGAGATATGGTTCAGCAGTTAAGAGCACTGGCTGTTCTTCCAGAGGTCTTGGGTTCAATTCCCAGCACCCACATGGTGGCTCATGGCCATCTGTAACTCCCAGGTGATCTGATGTCCTCTTCTGGACTCTGCAGGCATTATGTGTGCATGGTGGACAGACTGTAAAACACCCATACACATAAAAAGGAAAAATAGATTAATTCAAAAATAAATAAACAATTAAAAAATACTTTATCCTTAGTGGTAATAGCACATTAAATATTTAACATTAATTTAGCAAATTCTTTTTTTTTTTTTTTTTTTTTTTTGGTTTTTCGAGACAGGGTTTCTCTGCAGCTTTGGAGTCAGTCCTGGAACTAGCTCTTGTAGACCAGGCTGGTCTCGAACTCACAGAGATCTGCCTGCCTCTGCCTCCTGAGTGCTGGGATTAAAGGTGTGCGCCACCACCGCCTGGCTAGCATAATTCTTAGATACTAATTTTTAATATTTTCTGTCTAAGCTAGTGGGTTGAAAGTAATATCTATTAAAGACCCTGGAACAGAGCTATGTACTTTAAAACCTATTAAGAGAGACAGAAATGTGGGGTATACTGATAATCTCAGCACTCATGAGGCTGAGGCAGGAGAACTGTGAGTTCATGGTCAGCCTGAATGACACAGCATGACTTTGTTTATTAATAAACATAAATTCCATAAACGTTAGAGAATGTCAGAGCTTTATCTATCTATCTATCTATCTATCTATCTATCTATCTATCTATCTATCTATCCATCCACTATCATCTTTGTGGTGCTGGGTGTCACATCCTGGGTAGCATACAGGCTAGACAAACACACTGCCGAGATATAATTCCAGCCTCAGGGAGTTCTCTAAAAGAGACTGATGAGAGGCGGGTGGTGGTGGTGCATGCCTTTAACCCCAGCAGGTGGACCTCTGTGAATTCGAGGCCAGCATGGTCTACAGAGTTGTTCCAGAAAAGCCATGGCTACATAGGGAAACCCTGTCTCAAAACCCCACCCAAAAAAGTGGGGAGGGGGGAATGAAGGGCTAACTGTGTGATTCATTTGGCAGGATGTCGCCTAGCATGCAAAAGCCCTGGGTTCAGCCCACAGCACCTAAACAGAATCTGTGGCACATGTCTGTAGTCCTAGCACTTGGGAGGTGTAGAAAGGAAGACTGGAAGGACAAAGTCATCCTTGGCTACAGTTTGAGGCCAGCTGGGTCACATGGGACCCTGTCTCAAACAAAACAACAACAAAAAGCAAGGCAGTGATGGGCTAGGATGTGGGTCTGTGGTAAATGCCATGGGTTCCAGCCTTAGCACCATAAATTAAAAAAGATTCTATCAACTAAAAATATCAAAATGTTATGATTCTACACTAAAACAAAGCAAAGGAAACCCCTGAGCATCAAGAACAGTGACCTGGATTACAGTCTGTCAGAAAGGGAAGAATCCATGAGCTTGGGGTAGGGGTGGGGTGAGGGGGAAAACCTCCGAAGACAGGGTGGGGACAGCTCAGTAGTAGACCAAGTTCTCAGCAATGCATGAATGTACACATAGGCATGTACACACACACACACACACACACACAGTAACAACAGCTACAGCAGCAGTTAAAAATGAAAATTTAGGGCTGAGGGTATAGCTCAGTGTCACTGCTTTTGCCTGGCATGCTGAAGGCCCTGGGTTAAATCCTGATGGTGGAGAGGGGAGAATGGTTGTATGTGCATCTTGGGGCTTGGGGTCAGGGGCTCCGAGACACCCAACCACAGTCAAATCCTCTGGCTAGTAGCCAAGCACGAGGGACAGCGAGCAGGGCCAAAGGAGGCTCCGCCAGTGGGAACAGACATAGGCCCTAGTATCAGTTACAGCCCCACCTTCCTTCCATCCTCTGGAGGGTGTCATCTGGGGAGGGCTGAGTCTGCAACTCCACCGTGCCAGGGCCCAGCTCATCGGCTTACACCAGCAAAAGGGATTACTGGGTGAAGGGGTCAGAAAATGGTCCGGTTAGACAGGGGAACTATGCCCTGACCAGCTACTGCCTGCCGGGTGGCTGCGGTTAATTACGCACGGCATACACCAAGAACAGGTTTTCATCAAATCGAAATGCTGAGAACTGGAGGAAGCAGGTTAATAGCTTGATTTGCTCATTCCACAATACATGTACGTACAGAAGCGTCACACTGTTCTCCATCAACATTTCCAAATACAAATTGTCAATAAAAATCACACACTCACACACAAAAGTTAAAAAAAGCCACCAACTCACCCCCCCAAAAAAACCAAAACAAACAACAAACAAACAAAAAACACCACCCAGGTTTCTCCCCTAGCCTTCCTGCCCCATTAGGGAGCTCTCTAATGACAGGAATGTCCTGTTCATCTGTGGATCCTGTAGCCACCAGTGTGACACGGAGGAGGCTCTAGAAACAACATGTGGGAAGGGAAATGGACACCTTACCCATCAAACCACGGAGTACCGGTCACTTGTGCTCTCACCATGTGCCAGCACAGTGGTAAGGACCCGGCAGCACAGAGTAACTTCTTGGAGTATCACAGTCGGGGAGATGTCTGCAGCCAGTGGCCTCCCCAGCCTAAGGCAGAGCCAATTGGCTAGTGCTAAAATGCAGGTGGGATACATGGAATAGGCTGCCTACTGAGGAGTAAGCTCGTGGGAAGGCAGAGGTGCTGAGCACCTTGAGAAAACCTTCTCTGGCCTGCTTAACCATGGTCAGTCGGGAACAGAACAGGGTGTGGCTACTGGCAGCCTCCCCAACCCCAAGCCTCAAATCCTGTGGAGCCCTGGGCCTTCCACAGAGGCCAGCCTCTTGTCTTCCCTTTTGACTGTGGCACTCCAAAAGGGATCACAGATCCCAGGCTATTTCCGCTCAGTCCTGCCTCCAACCCAGCCACTCTAGACTCAGAAAGCCTTGAACCCTCTGTTGCGGTTTTTCCCATCCCCCACCTCTGAGCGCCTAAGACACCAGTAAGATGGCAGCTTTGGAAGCAGAAGGACCTGTGTTCACCGTGGGTCCAGCCCAAGTCACTTCAGCTCCCAGATCTTCTGGGTGCTGAAGGATGAATGTGTCTGTTCCTTAGTCTTTCTGTCCATAGAAACCATCAGTGGAGGCTGGAAGAATTCTGCTCTTTGCACAAGGGCGCCTGCAGTAGAAAGTACCATGCAGAAAGTGACAGGGGAACTGGAGAGATAGCTCAGCAGTTAGGAGCACTGACTGCTTTTCTAGAGGACCCGGGCTCAATTCCCAGTCCCACATGGCAGCTAACAACTGTCTGTAACTCCAAGATCTGACACCCTCACACAGACATACATGCAGACAAAACACCAATGCATATAAAATAAAAATTAATTAATTAAAAAAAGAAAGGGGCAGCATAGACACCTGGGTAGTCCAGGGCACTCACACAAAGAGTGCAGTAAGCCTACAGTAGGTTGAATGTGTGTTTCTTATCTCTAGCCTTCTAAACAAGCCTTTAAAGAATGACCTTGGCCTCCAGTTTATGAATCCTTTTTGAAAGATTATTTTAAAAATTTAAGCTGAGTGGTGGTGGTGTACTCCTTTAATTCCAGCATTCAGGAGACAGAGACATGTGGATCTCTGAGTCTGAGGCTAGCCTAGTCTACAGAATGAGTTCCAGGACAGCCAGGGTTTCACAGAGAAACCTTGTTTCAAAAAGCAAACAAACAAAAATCTGGGCTGGAGAGATGGCTCAGCAGTTAAGAGCACTGGTTGCTCTTCCAAAGGACCTGAGTTCAATTCCCTGCCCCACATGGCAGCTCATAATCATTTATAACTCCAGTTCCAGGGAATCTCATACCCTCTTCTGCCCTTCTTAGGCACCGGGCACATACGTGGTACACAGATATGAACGCAGGCAAGACACCTATACACATGAAAAGCAACAAAAGAATTTTACACGTATGAATGTCTGACTGCATGGCTACTGGATGTTTAGTGCCCAGGAAGGCCAGAAGAGGGTGCTGGCTCCCCAGGAACTGGAGTTACAGCTGCCTGAGAGCTGCCATGGTGTCCTGGGACCCAAACCAAGTCTTCTGCAAGAGCAGCGATCACTAGGCCATCTCTTCAGCTCCGTGAGCGCTACTTTACAGACCGCCCTAACAAGCACCCTTGGATTCTTTCATCCAGGATTCTTTTAACCTGGATTCTTTAATCCAGGCTGCAGCTCCTTTCAGGACAACTCCAGTCCTACCACCACTAACAGCCTGTAGACGTGAGAAATTATAAAAATAGTTCATGCTGGCCAGGACAGCATGTGCTGGGATGTTGCTGTCCTTCAAAACATAAGAACCAGACAGTCCTGTTTTGTCCCTCTGGTCACCATCTGCCCCTGTTAGGGTCTGAGTTCTCACTCTCCTTGCCCTTCCTATGACTTTTCTATACACAACCAACCACTCGGCACCCCATGGAAATGCCAGTCCCACCCCCGAGTCTGAACTTGGCCTGATGTACTCCAGCAGTAAAGACCGGATTGGAGTCCAGTGGGGGGATGAATGGACAGGCAGATGGCTAGAGAAGGGTGGGTGGCTGGACAGTTTTATGTCAACTTAACATAGCTAAAGCCATCTGAGAGGAAGAAATCTCAGTTAAGAAAATGCCCTCAGGCTGGAGAGATGGCTCAGCAGTTAAGAGCACTTGCTGTTCTTTCAGAGGACCCGGGGTTCAAGTCCCAACACTCACATGGTAGCTCACAACTGTCTGTAACTCCAGTTCCAGGGGATCTGACACCCTCACACAGACATGTATGCGGGCAGAACACCAATGCACATTAAAAAAAAAAAGAAGAAGAAGAAAATGCAATGTAAAGATCAGGCTTTACAGAAACCTGTAGGGCATTTTCTTAACTAATGGTTGATGGGTGAGGGCCCAGTCCATTGTGGGTGGTGCCATCCCTGGGAGGTCCTGTGTTTTATAAGAAAAAAGGCTGAGCAAGCCGTGGAGAGCAAGTCAGCAAGCAACACCCCTCCACAGGCTCTGCATCAGCTCCTGCCTCCAGGTTCCAGCCCTGTTTGAGTTCCTGTCCGGACTTCCTTCAGTGATGAACAGGAATAAGGAAGTGTAAGCCCAATAACCCCTTTCTTCCCCAAGACACTTTGGTCGTGGTGTTTCATCACAGCAACAGAAACCATGACTAAGACAGCAGGTGAGCACACAATGAAGGAGGAATGGATGAATTGCTAGGTGGATGGACGAACCCGCAAAGCAGACACCGAGGTACAGGAAATGATGAATGGGTAGAAGACGGAAGAATGGCTAGATAAACGATATCCTAGAGAGTGGGCTGGTGGATGGGTGAATGGGTAGAGAGAAGGAAGGAGGAGCGGACGGAGGGCTAGGAGACAGCGTCAGGTCGCTGTATGCAATGCCTTGCCTATACAGAATGGCCTGGCTTTGGAAGTCCTGAGCCCCAGCTCCCTGTAGCATTACTTTGGAACAATGGTTTTCAGCTTCCTAATGGTGCCACCCTTTAGTACAATTCCCCAACCATAAGATTATTTTCATTGTTACTTCATAACTGTAACAAGCTCCTCCCCGTTTCAGGATTTGTGCATGTAAACCTCATAACTGGCTTGTCCAGGTACTGGCTTTAGCCTGGGGCCCTCTTGCAGACAGTGCTCACTACAGGCCACATGAACCTTCGAGAAAAGGCTGTCCATCTTCTCTGGGCTTTGTCCTTTAAGCTATGAGCAGTAAGATGTGGACTGGACATAGGGCATTAGTCCAAAGGGAAGAAGAGACATTCTTGCAGCAATAACATGGGCTGTGACTACATGGGGGTCTCATATACAAATAAGAACGGTCTCTTCCACTACCCTGTTCCTGAGAACATAGCTGTGAAGCTGTGAGTGATGGCTCTTTAGCAGGGTCCCTAAGGGTGTCCACTTTTAAGCTGCCAGACATTCTCTCTCTCTCTCTCTCTCTCTCTCTCTCTCTCTCTCTC
>JAQHUG010000114.1:4141847-4216136 GCA_028555095.1 Dicrostonyx torquatus
GCACCCTGCACCCTGCACCCTGCCTGGGCTCTATTCTGTTCAGCTCTCAGGCCCAGGCAGCTGTCTAGGTTCCCGGTTCCTTCTCTACCCTACCTGGTGGGTCTTCTTGGAGTAGGAGGGAAGGAGGCCTCGATACACAGCACAGGGGCAAGGCTGTACCCCTCCTACCGCACCCCACAGAAAAGACTAGTGTTCCTGCCTGCAGTGGGTCTCAGCGCATGGGTGTCAGGAAGACCAGGGTCCTCCAGGAACAGTCCGAAGTCTGTTTCCTTCCCAGACAACATGCTCAGCACAGCTCATTCTGTGCACTGGAGCTCTGACCCTAGGAAGAAGAGACAGCTGGGGTGTTCCTGTGGAGCCACCAGACCTGGGCAGCCCACAGGATTAACCTGGCCCAGTTGGATTTCAGTGCTGCCTCCTCAGGCGAAGACCCCTCCTCCCATCTCTTTCCTCAGCCTCATCTCCTTTCTCCTCTGCTTCTGTGCTGGGAAGAGCTCCTGGGCCTAATCACTGGGCTGGGCTGGGCCTGAAGGCCGCTCTGCACCCATGCAGTATGTGGTGAAGTTCCATCCCACATGCCAGAGATCCAGGGGACTGCCTGGAAGCCTGCTCGCTTCAGGGTCCCCTACCCACTACACCCTCTGAGGGTACCTCTTGCTCCTTCATTACAGATTCACACATCCTTCAGAGATCCCAGCAAACGAGGCAGGGGCATGCCTAGCGCCTGCCAAGCCCCCACACCTGAGTGCTTCCTCCTGATCTACAGCCTGTGTCTTGGGAACAATAGTATCATTGACAGAGACCTCAGGGTGGCACCAAGATCTTAGGTTATCAAATCAGGGGACCATAGGAGGCCAATCTGGTCGACACACGACATACTTCAGACCTCCTGACTGTCTAACTAGTGTCCTCTTTTTGTCCAGGACTCTATGCCGGATGACACATTTAGACACCCATCACTCCCCTTGGCCATTTTAAGGAGCTCTGGTCAGAGCCTGGTGGAATGTCCTCAGGTGGTGTGTGTTGGGGTTGTCTGCTGTTTCTCTTAGAGCGATCACTCCACCACAGTTGGGAGCTGAGTGGAATTCTCTCATCCTTCACAGTGAGGGTTGGCACTGACCTTGGTGACCTTCTGGGGTGGTATTTGCCAGGTTTCTCCTATTAAGTTGCCCTTTCCCCTCTTCTTCTACCGGACTCCTAGGAAGTCAAGACATAGCTCATACTGAGGAGTGGGGAGTTAAGCTTCCCCTCTGCGATGAGGAATTATTGCGCACAAATTATATGCTTGTTTATTTACTTTAAATATGGAACACTTCATGAATTTGTGTGTCGTCCTTGCACAGGGGCCATGCTAATCTTCTTTGGACCATTCCAATTTTAGTATATGTACTGCCAGAGCAAGCATTTTTTTTTTTTTCTGGAGACAGGGTCTCATTATCCCAGGCTAGCCACAAACTAGCCTTTGTAACCAAGGATGGCCTTGAGTTTCTTTTTCTCATGATGTGTGTGTGGACACACATGTGGCATCCAGGGGACTGAACTCAGGCCACCAGGCTTCTGTAGCAAGCTTGTACCTGCTGAGCCAACTTCCCAGCCCCACCCTTGAATTTCTGATCCTCCTGCCTCTAGCTCCCAAGTGCTAGGGTTACAGGTGTGTGATGCCATGTCTGCCTCTATATTTTTGCCCTATTAACCTGTATTGATATACATAATGAGATTTGTTATGATATTCTGGTACTTGTATGGGATGTATTTTCATCTCTTCATCCTCCACTAACCTCTTGCCCTCCTCCCACTAATCGCCTCTTCCCAGAGAACCACCTTTTCCCCCTTGCATGTCCCCCCCACCCCTGTTTCTTGTCTTGGTGATGCACTAAATTCTGCAAGGACTGCTTACAGGAACACGGGTGAGAGGCCTCCTTACCAGTGGTTACATCTTTAAAGAAAATGGCTCCTCCTCCCCCAGCAACCATCAACTGTCTACAGATCTTTAGAGAGGGAGAGTCCTCATGAGCCCTCCCCCACAGCTACTATTAACTGCCAATAAACGTTAGTGGAGGGCTGGGGCCTTGGAGTTCCCCTGCACCCCATGACGGGATTTTGACTGGTCCAATCTTATGCAGCCATATCCATTCTTTTGTTTTTGTTTTGTTTTGACTGTAGCTCTGAGAATCAAATCCAGGATTCATACATGACAGAAAAGCACTCTACCACCTGATCCCGATCTCCCTGGTAGCCAGCGCAGTTAGTAAAATGTAGACAGTGACCCTCATGCCTAACAAATGATCAATCATTGTCCCTAGAGCACCAATGGGTTGGGAAATCAACGTCACAGGCAGATGTGAAAGCAAACATGATGGAAACAGTCTGAGCCCACAGCACTTTGGGAAGGAACCCTACCTGTGAGGAGCAGCGCTCCGGTGTATTTGAGAATTTGATGTGTAGTAAACAGTGTGTTTCCACAGGCCTCTAGCCGAGAGCAGAACAGCTACACAAGAGCCTAGGCCCTGTCCGTGGTCCTGCCCTGTGTCCCCACATTCTCTCTTGTGGGAGGATTCGAGCACAGACAGCTAGAGCTGCCTCAGGCAGCGGTGAGGATGGAGGAGCTCAGGAGGAAGATGAAACTGAGCAGGAACGGGGGAAGAGCCACAGGCTTAGGTTTAAGGAACTAATGAGAGACAATAGACCTGACGATTTTAAAGTCTGGAGGGGACTGTGCCGGAATCACGTGGATCAGGTGCACTACACAGTCCTGGAGAGAGAGAACACGCTTTAAAAAAAAGTCAGAAGTGGACATTTTGGGGCTAAACAGAGAACCGTGGAAAGGGTCTGCATAATAAATATGATGATGGCTTATGTAAGCTCAAGTGTGAGGATCACTTGAGGGAGGGGCTAGGTTAGAATACATGGTGCAGTATGACCTCATTTCATGGAGAAAGCTACATCTAAGCACAGGAGTAGCTTGTGAAGGAGGTGACCAGAGTGTCACCTCCCTGGTGGACAGGACTATAACCGATCTATTTTTGACCGTCCACATAATTTGGTAAGTAAAGGAATCACTGGCCAGCCCCAGGGTGGAGGAGCTCTGCCTAGGCTGAAGTTTTCAAACAGATCCCTGAGGTTTTAGTAGCAAGAAACCTGGTGTGAGTAGAGTGTGCAGAAACACCGAAAAGGCATCCGCTTCCCAGTGTGTGGACTGGCCAGGTCCAGCCCTGTCAGTGCTAGGAAAACAGCCAGACAACACATCAATGACATCTGTGAAAACCTGGCTTCCATTGTATGGGCTGGAAATGACTTCATGGTAAGAAGGCACAGGGCAGAGCAGAAATGTTTTCAAACAGTTAAAGGCTACAGTGCAGAAGGGAAACCCAGGTGAGTTCCCATGCAGAAACATCATGAGGAAATGACAAGCAGGTTTATTTCTGAAGTATAGAGGGAGGAGGATCTAAGGACAGGAGGTGTCTGTCCAGCCTGGGGATATGGTTACAGGGCTCTGGCCTACTGCCAAAGATTGCAGTGAGGCCATTCCTATATCTGAGGGTCTCTGATTCTGGAATTCCAGGTTCCAGCCAAAGCAAGGAGGAGGTTCCACACCAGCAACCTGAAGCCTCCTGTGTTAGGGACTGCACAGTCTGCAGCTTCCTGTGCTGGGGTGGCTCAGCATGTGGCCTCCTGCGTTAAGGGCTGCTCAGCCTGTGGCCTCCTGTGCTAGGGGCTACATACCCTGTGGTCTCCTGCGCTAGGGGCTGTACAGTCTGCAGCCTCCTGTGCTAGGAGATGCTCAAGCCTGTGGCCTCCTGTGTTACGGGATTGGGAGATGCTGGCCAAGAAGAGAGATTCTGCTAACTCTGTACAAGAGAAGCAGAGGAAGCAGCAGCAGGTGCCCCCGTGGGAAGCAGAGAAGGGGTAGAGAATGGGCTTCTAGAGGGAACAACAGCAGTAAGCTTCCTGGGATGGGAGACCCACACCTGCCTCCCTCCTCCTCCTCCACCTCCTGCTCTGGGAATTCCCAGGTTCTGGCCAGTGCCCAGCTACCTAGAAAAGGATTGTTATTACCTTACACTTGTCAGGTGACAAGAAGGCACCAGCCCAGCTCCTCCCATGTTCTAAAATGCCATTCTGACCTGTCCTGAGAACAGAGCCACCTAGTAACCATTGGAGACCAAGGTCCCAAGCTCCCCACATAGGGCCTGAGGTCTCAGATGGCTTTGGAAACCCACAGCTCAGCAGGGGTTTCTGAATCCAGGAGATGCTGACCTAGGCAGGGCTGCATAAACACAGTGCCCTCTCCTCCCCTCAGACACGGACACTAGCCCCCATGCGGATGGTAAGAGGACACTAGCCCAATGGGCAGCTATTCATCACACACCGGCAGTTCAGATCCTGCCTGCCATTCCAGACAGGCTAACAGCGCCCACAGTTCTGCTCTGTGCCACCCATGCGACCTTACACCAACACCAGAGGCTCAGCTAACCACTCCCCAGCTTGGTCCTGGCTGGCCCACTGCAGGCAGCACAGCCCGCTGCCAGTCAGGCCTGCCCATCTAGCTTGAGTGGGAGGTCACTAGGAACCGGGCCAGAATCCAGGGTGGCCCCAAGCAGATATCTCCTTCTGTTCTAGGTTGGGTAGGTGCGGCTAAGGATCAGAGGCTGCAGATCACCCTTGCTTGTCCCTGTCACCTCTAGGCCTGGTGCGGTGCAAACATACCCCTGCGACTTGATTTGTGTGGGAGGGGGTGTCCAGAGGCTAGATTTAAGAGCTCCTCTGATTGGGGATGGCCCGGAGGGAAGGGCAGGTGCACAGGCCGGACACCGTGGGTGTGCCATGTGACGCACAGGCCCGGGGTGTGACAGAACGGGGTCCCTGCGGTTCCGCCAGCATGGGGACGCGCGCGCGAGCTCCTTACCTCCTCGCCTTGGCCGAAGCGCAGGCCGAGCGCCGCGACGCGCTCCACGCGTAGAAAGCCGTCGGGGTCGCGGCCGCACACCTCGAAGACTTCGCGCAGGCGGCGCACGGAGCGCAGCAGAGCCGCGGGGGCGCCCGCCCAGCCCGCGCCGCCCGCCATCCGCGCCGCCCGCAGCTAGCCCGAGCTCCGCGCCGCCGCCATCGCGCTCGCACCGCCCGGGTCTGCGGCGCGCAGCCTCCGCCAGCGGCGGCCGCTAGTGTCAGCCGCTCGTGTCTGCCGCGCGCCGCGGGCCCGCGTGGGGGCGGGGCGGGGCGGGGCGGGGCTGCAGACAAAAGGACCCGAGCCGCCCCAGGCCCCGCCCCTCCTAGATCTCAACGGGGAGGGGTTGGGGGCCCGGCCCCTGCGCCGCTCGAACACCCCGCGACTAGCCAGGGCACACGTGTGTCCTTTGTTAATACTGGGTGTTGCAGGTATCCCTACCTTAGTGCGTTTGATTGCTACATTCACCTCCCGGGAAGCTGCCTTGTTGAAGGCAAGGGAGCGGCGCAGTGAGGAGGTGCAGGGACCCTGAAAGGGTGGCGGGTGGAGGGGACTAAAAGTAGGCGGGAGGAAGAAAGAATGAGGCCTTCCATTAGGCTTGGTGTCATCAGGACTCAGGAATATCTACGGCTTGGGAACCCAGAGCTCCTGTCCTCTTGCACTTTTCTGGCAGCTCCTCAGAGCCCAGGACTCCATCCTAAGTGTGGTGACCCAACCTGCGTCGTGCCTCCTCGGCGAAGTTCAGCTGAGCGTCATTGGGCCCTGCAGAACCCAGATGCAGTCCCTGTCCACTTACCACCTCATTCAGCGCAACAGCCATAAGGAGTGATTGTCCCCTGCTCAAGCACAGACCTTGCCTGAGCGCACCTCCAGATCAGCGCAGCTATCTTCCTCAGGGAAGCCTCGTCTTTTTGCTCCACCTATGCTCTGAGTCCATCTTCCAAACCCCACTATCTCTGAAACTCTGCTAGAGTTAGCATGCCCCTTGTCATGGTAGGAAACTCTAAAGGTCGTGATAGGTCTTAGTGGCCTCGTGTCCCTGATCTCTGGTCAAGTGTGAGCCCAGAGCAGATGGTCAGCCACATTCCTTACAGGAGCCCAGAGCAATTCAGTGTCCTGGACAGGGGAGAGTAGGGGACCAGAACCCTGTCCTGCACAAGGATGGCAGGGCCTCCCCTCTCTGGGCCTGTATCCACTCTGATCTTCAGGGCAAGTCTCAAATATGCATGTCCTGTGCAGGGATTGCTGGGTCTCCTCTGGATACTGACTCCGGGGTGAGCCAGGCTGTTTCCAGCTGATGTTCTTATTCTTCCAGAGCTCAGATCTTCCTAGGAAGAAAGCTGTGAGGGTTTGAGGGTCAGCGCGTAGTGTGTTCATGATGCCAGCCATTGGAGAGGGAAGGTGTACTGTTCTGGGAAGTAGGTTTTTTCTGATGGCTGGATGCTTCTCTGTGAGGTACTAACACTGAATGAATGAATGAATGAACGAAAAATGAAAGGCAGTGGCAGTTGGGGTTTGGCCCCTGGTGGGAGCTGTAAGAGTATCTCTCAGAGCCCACCCTGGCAACACAGGTCTCAGAAGGGAGACCTGGAAAGCAAGAGACCTCACTCACCTCAACTGGCTTAGGTGGGGCCTCAGGTCAATTCCAGGGGAACCAAATCTGACACCCATGACCACATTCATTCCAAGTTCTCCACCACGGCAGACAGAATGGAAGCAAATTCCAAAGACACCCCCACCACACACACACACACACACACACACACACACACACACACACACACACACACTTTACTCCCTTCCAGGTTCTGTGGAGGCAGCAGCTCCTATAAGAAGCCTTGTCCTTGTTTGGGTCTCCGCACTCTCCGGGCGCCTTTGTGAGGATCCTAACTACAACCTCATGAACCTTTAGGAAGAATCAGAGGCAAGCTCAGCAACACAAAAGGGTGCCGTGACAACCGTGACCATGGGCTCGGGAAGCCAGCAGCCGCCAAAAGTTGACGAGCTCAGGAGAGAATCTCCTGAGAGCCTCCGCAAGGGCGCAGCCATGTCAACACATGCATTTGATCTCCTGGCTTCCTGAAAGGAGAAGACATTTCCGTTTTGTAAACCTCCAAGCTCTGGGTAGTTTGTGGGAGCCCACAGTGAGTATTAATAGCACGTGGTGTGAATTGTTGATACTGAGTCATACCAACCGCTGAGCCGAGCAGAGGTCTGATGCTCTTTCAGCCCCATGATGCTCACACATCAGTTGTCCCGTCTGGAAAGCAGGGGTTGTATTTTCTACTTCGCAGAGATCTGGTAGGTGTTTAATGAGAGCTTGTGTGTAATTGCGTCTCGCCCAGGGCCTGGCACCCAGTGTCCTATCCATGTGTCCATATAGACAGGCTCAGAGCCAGTCTACAGAGAATGTCCTGCTGAGTTAGGATCTCCCAATCCAGTCTACAGAGAATGCCCTGCTGAGTTAGGGTCTCCCATTTGCTGTGTGGTCAATGATGATCTTGAAGTTTGGATCCTCTTGCCTCCACCACCCAAGAGTTAGGATTCCAGGCCTATGCTATGCCATGTTGCTGGTGATGCAGCTCAGGGACTCTTGCATATTCTCCACCAACTGAGCTGCATCCCAGCCCCAAAGGGGCACATTTCTTTTGCAGTTTGTTCACGAGTCCTAACGTACCATCCAGGCTGCCCAGAAGTGGAGCAGGACTCACAGGTTCTTTCTCCTCACAGCCTGCAGCTATTTCTCAGCCTGTGAATAATTATCACCTTGGAGAAGGTGGTGAAATTCTTTCCCTGTCACCTGTCTTGGCTGCAGAGTGTAGTGCACTCACACAGTAGGCCCTGGGGGTAATGGGTCCCTGGCAGGCCAGGGCTACACTGGGGTGGCACTGTGTCTGAGACCTATCCTTCCTTGCCTGCAGGAGCTTGGGTGCGGAAGGGTGCCCACCCAGAACCCCTCCAACTCTCAGAAGCAGGAAGCTGAAGTTCCTTCCAGGATTCTTCCATTTTATTATTTAAAAAATTTTTAGTATATTTTATGTGTGTGGGTGATTGACCTGTGTGTCTTGGCATGAGTGTCAGATCCCCTAGGACTGGAGTTACAAATAGTTGGGAGCTGCCTTGTGGGTGCTGGGGATCAACCTTGGTCCTCTGGAAGGGCAGCTGGTGCTCTACAGCCCTGAGCCATCTTTCCAGCCCCCATTAATTATAACTATCATCACCATTGTTATTTATGTGAGACAAGATCTCACTATGTAGCCCTGGCTGGTCTGGAACTGCATCTGCTCCTGAAGTGCTGGGATTAAAGGCACGTGCTACCACACTGTTCCTTTAAAGATTCAGAAAGGGCCCCTGAAGGTGGTCTGTGGGCAGGGCACTAGCATTTCTGTCTTGAGGGTTTCCAAAGCAGATTACCCGCCCCCCCCCCCCCCGCCACACACACACATATACACACCCACAGGCTGCACAGGTCCATATTCTTTAGTTTCTCCTTCTTTGTTGCTCTTTCTGCCTAAGAGAAAAAAAACCCACATCCTCAGCCTGGGCTGCAGCCAGAAGCCCCTGTGGGTGCAGTGCCCCCGCTGTGCAGTGCCCTGCTGTGCAGTGCCCCTGCTGTGCACACACAGGGTCTGCTTTGCTGAGCAATTACCCTACACCAGGACCGTGTGGTGCAGACTTACCTCCCATGTGAGCTCATCAGTGGACCCTCACAGCTGCCACAGGCTGTTCCTCCCTCTGGATGGTCCTCCCTTCTCCATCCTTGGTCACCTCATCCAAGAAGCCCTCCTGAGTCAGCTGTTCCCCCCTTGCTCTGCTGGCCCTTCCTTCACAAGTGTTCTCATGGTTAGTGGTAAGGCCTGCCCATCCATCCCCCTTGTTCTGGCCAGGACACCAGTCCCCTTGGCGGAAGGCATTGTTCACAGGCAGTGCTCTCAGAGAGGCGAGGGAGAATAGGAAGGCAACAGGTGACTTCAAGTCCAAAGGACTGAAGCTCAGGAGAGTGCACCATGAGCAGTGTACACCCTGCTCTGTGTTCTTGTGGACACGTTGTGGCATATTTTGTTTGTGCTCTGGCAAAGCTTGCCTGGAGATTAGAGGGTGGAGCTAGCCACTAGTTAACCATAGAAGTCAAGCACGCACCTTTAATCCTAGCACTTGGGAGATGGGGACAGGAAGTGATTGGGTGGGGTGTAGGCAGGATCTCAGTCCTTTTGGACTGAGAAACAAGAGAGGAAAGAAGCAACTGGCGGCTACTCCGGGTTCTCTGGCCTTCCAGGTCTTTAGCCCAATATTTGACTCCTGGTTTTTATTGATTAAGATTAATTAGCTTAACTCTTCATGCACACAGGTATATTTTCAGGCCCCTCAGCAGCCTGAAAGCTGTCTCACCAGGCTGACAGTGTGGAGAGCTCGTGAGCAGAGGTCCAGAGAGGGGAGGGAAGGGCTGTAATGACCGCAGTCCTCTCTGGCTCTGTTTGCCAGGCCTCAGGCCTCTTAATGTCAATCTTGCAAATATTCCTCCAAAAAAGGAGGAACAAACCCCGTTCCCTGGAATCTAAGTTAGCTAAAAACCTACCATGTGGGTGGTGTTGTGTGAGCACGTGCACATAATGTGTATGGTGCATGCATAATTCATTCCTGAGGAGCCACCTTAAGTTTCTTGTTACATTTATTTTTCCTTATGTGTATTTGTATATATGTGGGCAAGAGTATGTCACGTGCTACTGGGGATGTCAGAAGAGGATATCTTCGGTCACATACAGGCCATGTAGCTGCCAGTGTGGGTGCAAGGGACTGAAGTGAGGTCCTCAGAAGAGCAGCGTGTGTCTCAACCATTGAGCCATCACATCACTCTAGCTCCTCCAATCTGGTGTTGGAGACAGGATCTCTCACTAGGACCCAGGACTTGCACAATAGGCTATGGTAGCTGCCTGGTGAGCTCCAGGAACCCTCCTGTCTCTGCCTCCTTAGCTCCGGGATTAAAAATATGTACCACCATGCTCAATAAAAATCTACCTTTTGAAAAAAGAAAAAAGAAATATCAGGACAGACAGGGTTGTTAACCCACCATCTGACTCAGCTCCATTATCATAACTGTCTTACCACCAGTGTGATTAAGAACAACCTAATTACTTTTTTTTAATTTTAAAAAACCTAAGGTTAGCATACAAAGTGGGTTTCATTTTCATACATATGTATCTCTGACTTTAATTTTTTTATTTAACTTTATTTTATGTGCGTTGGTGTGAAGGTGTCAGATCCCCCGGAGCTGGATTTTCAGACAGTTGTGAGCTGTCACGTGGGTGCTGGGAATTGAACCCCGGTCCTCGGAAAGAGCAGTCAGTGCTCTTAACTGCTGAGCCATCTCTCCACCTCTGACTTTAATTTTTAAAGTTGTAACATTTTCTGTAAAAACATAGGCAAATACTTAAAAGAAACAAGACCTGGGCTGGAGAGATGGCTCAGGGGTTGAGAGCATTGTTGTTTTCCCGGAGGTCTTGAGTTCAATTCTCAGCAGCTACGTGGTGGGTCACAGGCATCTGTATTGGGATCTGATGCCCTCTTATGGCCTGCAGGTGTGCATGCAGATAGAGCACCATACACATAAAATAAAAACATTTTTTTTAAAAAAAAGCAACAAAACTTACTCATCATTATTACCATTGGCTGCATTAACCATCATCCTAGTCTTCACTGAAATTATCTAACTATATGTAGACACAGTTTTTATTCACATATGGGGACCAACCCTCATATGCAATGTAAACACTCTTGATTATTTTAGAAGTATTTTCTCTCAACTGAAATGTTATTGATGCTAAGGATGTATGATGAAGAGTCCTTCACACGCCTGTTAGTAAACAGGAAGCGTGGACTGGCTAGTTTCATGTCTACTTGACACAGCTAGAATTAACTGAAGCTATGGAGGCATTGCCTCCATTCGATCCTGCTGTGATTGGCAGGAAAGGGCCCAGCCCATTGTGGGTGGGGCCATCCCTGGCCTAGTGGTCCTGGGTCCTGTAAGAAAGCAAGCTGATCTCTGAGTTCGAGGCCAGCCTGGTATACAGAGCGAGTTCCAGGACAGCCAGAGCTCCTGAAACTGAAGTCCTGGAACTCCCTTCTACAGTCCTGAAGATCAAACTCAGCCCCACAAGAAAATGCTCTACCCCTGCGCTACACCCTCAGGATGTGTCCGTTTTCAGAGGCTATGTAATGAAAATGGTCAGCTCTGGAAACAGATCAGCAGTTCTCAGTCATGAGGAAACACAGGTATTCATGTTACGATTCATAACAGTAGCAAAATTACAGTTATGGAGGAGCAACCAAAATAGTTTTATGGTTGTGGTCACTACAGCATGTATTAAAGGGTCACAGCGTTATGAGGTTGAGAACCACCGTGTTAGATGAATGTAGAAAACCCTAGCGTTTTGGTTATCTTCAGGGGTTCTAGCATCAATCAAAGTCACAGCCTCCTCATGACTTATTCCTCTGTGTTCTATTCCTAGAGTGGTTGTAAAGCAATGGTAGACATCTTTAAGGCTGGTGACAGAGAAAAACGGTACCTGGTCACATGCCTGCTGCACCACAGTGGGGTTATTCCTATTTCTGCTAATTTGACAGGTGGGATGGCATTCAAGGCAGGTGCTTCAGCTCACATGTGTAGTCCCAGCCCAGGAATCCAACACAGCAAGCAAGACCCCAAGAAAATAAAAATGTATCCCACTGTTTGAGCTTGCTCTTGGTCTTAGTTGGGGTATCCACCACTGTGATAAAAAAACAATAACCAAAAGCAACTTGGGGAGGAAAGGGTTTATTTGAGCTACATCTTCACTCTGAACATAGTTCATCACTGAAGGAAGTCAGGGACGGGACTCAAGCAGGCCAGGAACCTGGAGGCAGGAGCAAATGTCGAGGCCCTGGAGGGTGTCGCATACTGCCTTGCTCAGCCTGCTTTCTTTTCTTTTTTTTTTCCCCCTTTGGTTTTTGGAAACAGGGTTTCTCTTTGTAGCTCTGGAACTCGTTCTGTATACCAGGTTGGCCTCGAACTCAGAGATCAGCTTGCTTTCTTCCAGGACCACTAGCCCAGGAATGGCCCACCCACAATGGGCTGGGCCCTTTCCTGCCAATCACAGCAGGATCTAATGGAGGCAATGCCTCCATAGCTGTTCCCTCCTTTCAATTAATTCTAGCTGTATCAAGTAGACATGAAACTAGCCAGTCCACGCTTCCTGCTTACTAACAGGCGTGTGGATTTTGTCATACAGTCCTTAGACTGTGTGGCACTAATGGCTTACTCATTCATATTCATTGTCCATTATTTTTCTAGCTTTGTCTTTTCTTAAAATTGATTTTTGATGAGCTATTTATTGAGGCTGATAAAGAGCCTTTTAATTTGGCATGGGGTTTTGTTTTTTGGGCCTGAGACCACGGAACTTGTGAGGCCGTCCAAGCAGGCACGAGACGATGTCTTCTGCTGAGAAGACACAAGGTCGTCAATTGGGGCGACTGCTGGCGTCTGTGCCAGTGTTTCCAACACACCTCATTATGGACCCGCATGACTTGGGGGAAGCATGTGGAAGGGCAGGGAACTGTGAGCAGATTGATGGTGGTCTGTGCAGCCTGGCGGCTGTGAATCGCACCTAACCATTCACAGGACATTGAAGTGGAAAATGCACCTCCCCCATTTCCCTCCTTCCTTCGCAGTATGTGACCTTAGGTGTGGAAGTGCCTGTGTACATGCATGTGCATGCTGAGGCCAGGAGAACAGCCACAGGACGGCTCCAGATGTCCTCTTCTGTTCTTCATCTCACTGCCCTGAAATTTTTGTGGCTCCTGCTAGGCTGGCTGGCCAGCAAGGCTTGGGGGATCTGTCCATTCCTCATGCTGGAATTACAGGCATGTGCAGCCGCATTCAGCTTTTTATGTGGGGACTGAGGATTCAAACTCAGGCCCTCATGCCTGAAGAGAACAAGCACTCTGACCCGCTGCCATCTCCTGGGAACAAAAACTGTGCCCATGGAGCTGGATGTGGTGGCACGAGCCTTTAATCCCAGAAAGCAGAGGCAGGTGGATCTCTGTGAGTTTGAGGCCAGCCTGGTCTCCACAGTGAGTTCCAGTCAGTCAGGGGGACACAGAGATACCATCATTTTGTTGTTGTTGCTGTTTGTTTTTAAGAGGAGCTTCTAATCCTAATAATCACCCCTTACATGTTTAGCAGCTGCTTGTGGCTAGTGGACACTGTATTGCCCAGGGCACACGTCCTGCAATCCCTTTTCTGCAGGGTGGATGGGGCAGTGCTGTCCCAGCCTTTGCACAAGGGCCTCAACAAAGGTGGCTGAGCAGAGCCCCCTGCTGGCTGGTGACAGATACACAGCAAGGTAGAAAATGAGCTTTGAAGTGGATAAAATTGTGTATGTGTGTGTGTGTGTGTGTGTGTGTGTATAAAGTGGACCTGTTCCAATTCAATCACAACAGTAAGTTTTGACTCTTTTCAGTGCCAGGGTTTGAACCCAGGACTTTGCACACGTCTTCCGAGTGCTCTGCCACTGAGCACTTGCCAACTACTATCGGTTGTAAAAGTATCCCTCAGTGTACACTGTTTGAATGATGTTTCATTATGACAGTTTCATCCAAGTGTACCGTGCATCCCAACCACATCCACCTAGCATCACCATTTCTGGTCTTGCTCCTACTCTACCAGTTCTAGATATTCTCAAAGCTGTCTTCTAGAATTTCCTTGTAAATATTCTTGTAGTGTCTTTTCCTCAGCTGTGCTTTGTTGCTTATTCCTAAGGTTTTTGGGGTCTGGGGCTAATGGATATTTTAGGGGTGGAGTACCAGGCTCTGCAATATGAGACAGGAAAGAGCCATTCTCTTGAGGGAATCTTCATTTTTCTTGAGACCGAGTCTGACCCTGTAGTCCACAGCAGTCCTCCTGCCTTAGCCTCTTGAGTGTTGGGGATTATATTTGCTCGGTCCCTTTCCCTCTGTGTGGCACACTCCCAATGGGTGAGCATGCACATCCTGGGCAGGAGCAACAGGATAACAAACAAGGCAAACTGCGCCCTTCTTACAGCATAAAGGCCGCCCCGCTATGCTTCCTTTTTTTGCTTTTTGGGGTGAAATGACCTTTATATTTCTTTTTGCATATGTGTGGTTGATTGTGAAAGTTGCTGGAGTAGTTTGGAAAATGCTGTTAGTGAAACGTCTGTGTGCGCTGAAGTTGAGCTTTGGTTTTTCACTTCTCCCCCACCCCCGACTCCATCTCTAGCATGTAGTCTCCCATGGCGCTACACCCTGGCCCTAGGCTCAGCGATTTCCTATAGGTCTTTTTTTTTAAATTTATTATGTATACAATGCTCTGTCTGCAGGTCAGAAGAGGGCACCAGACCTCATTACAGATGGTTGTGAGCCACCATGTGGTTGCCGGGAATTGAACTCAGGACCTTTGGAAGAGCAGGCAATGCTCTTAACCACTGAGCCATCTCTCCAGCCCCTCCTATAGGTCTTTTACACAGGTCACCTCTATTTTGCCTGGAATTTTGCACTGGAGATGCTATTGTGAATGAGGGCTTCTTTGCTGGTTTTCTGTCTGTGTTGTTCCCCTGTAACACAGAACTTTAAATGTTATTTTGTAAGTGTTACTGAGCTTTTCTGAACAAAGCCTTCCCTTGTCTGAGTCTAGGAGGATCGGGCAGACATGGTTTCACCACAGCTGGCAGGAGTCAGAACACTTCCACAAGATACTGAGGTTCCAGTGTATCTTGGAAAACCAGGTACACAGGAGTGACCAAGTGACTGATTGCTACAAATTCAAAAGGTCTTCATGTTTTGGTGACAATTAAAAAAATTTTATTTTTATGTACACAGATCTTTTGACTGTATAAGTGCGCCATATGCGTGCAGTACCCAGGAAGGTCAGGAGAGGGCATCAGACCCTCGGAACTGGAGTTACAGAGGGCTGTGAGCCACCGTGTGGGTGCCAGGAATCAAATCTGAGACCTCTGCAAAAGCAGCCCGTGTTCTTAACCACTGAGCTCTCTCTCCAGCTTGTTTAGCTATGATTTTTGTCTCCTGCAGAACCTGTGTGTAGGGGTAGCAGTACTGGAGTTTGGGTGGAAGCCGAGATTCCCCCTAAGCTCCCTTCTGCCTTTGTTCCCCAGATGAACAAGCCAGTAAAGTTAATTCTATCTTGACTCTGGGCCAGACTGAAGTGTCTAGAATCAAGGATCTGGAAGGAGGCCTGTATCTGTGACCTTGGCTAAGGTGTATCTTTAAGTATCTTTCTTGTGGGAAGTGGGGTTGAACTCTGTCCTTAACTGAGATACTGGAGGATAGTGGGAACCCTGTGGCTGCTTTCTGCTGGAACCAGTTCTTTCACAGCCTAGATAGGTTCCTCCCAGGCACTAAAGACAGCGGAAACTTTCTCATCATTAATCCCTGCACACACACACTAGGACAGACTTCCGGATTATTTCCAAGCCTCAAATTCTCAGTTACTAATTCTGTTTGCCACTGCACTTCTCAAGCCCCTATCCATATCTTAGGACACATGCCCATCAGTTATGTGGCTGTTTTCCCTACTGAATTTTAAGTCGCTAGTGGGTGAGGCCACATTTCTTGCAATGCCTGGTTCAGGGTTGGGCCCAGTTATTGAAGATGTGTCTTTGAACAGAGGAATCCAGGAAGTAGAGGTTACAGATGTTGACATTTTTTCCCCCTTGAAAGGAGTTATGCTTAGCTACACTCTGACTTGTGAGCAGAAAGGACCTAGGTTAAGACTCCAGTGTGACCTCCCTATCTTACCAGGAGGAAGTGGCCCTCTGGTGGTGGTGGTGGTGAGGTTCTGAAGGCCATAACCTTGGAGCCTAATTCACTACCTGGGCAGCTCCCAGCATCTGCATGTAGTAAAGGACCTAGGAAATTTCCAGGATGCTTCTGGATAGAATACGAACTGACCAGAACAGTAAGTTGGTTCTATTTAGGTAAAATGTATGATATTGCTTTGGAGCTTAAATAGATCATGTGTATATATGAAATACACAGACCCCCCTCCCCCCAAAAAAGGGGACTTTTAGAAAATTTGTTTTGAGGCAAGGTCTTGCAATGTAGCTCTGGACAACTTGAACCTGTGACTGAGGACTTGGACTACAGATAGGCACTGTCCCACCTTTCCAGAAGAAGCCTTTTCTTTTATGGTACTGAGCACCAGGTCAGGACCTTGTCTGTGCTAGGCAAGCACTCTTACCACTGAGCCGAATTCCCAGCCTGCTAGTGTCAGCCACTGAGCTGGGCACCTTCGGGGACAGACACCAGTATCACTGCGCTTTCGAAGAAGACTTTCATCAGGTTTTTGTTGTTAATCTTTTTACACACGTGCCTAATGACCATATACTGAGCACTCCTGAGTACACACATGTACTCATAACCGAGCAGATTTAAAAACGGGCCAAACACTGTATGAGGGTAGAGCGGCTCCTGCACCAACTTCCAGGGTTCCTTCGATCTTAGGGCCACAGCTTTGGAAATGCCTGCCTGTGTAGGTAAGGAATCCCTGTCTATGCTCGGACATCTTGGCTCTGTAGTCTCTAAGTCACCTCCCCACAAGCAGACAGCACATCTGGATCATTTGCTCAGTGAGAAGAAACTCTTCTGAGGATAGTTCTTCCAGGGCCAGGAGGCTTCCTTCTCCTTAGGAGCAGGGCAGCAGCTCAATGGGTGAGCTGACACAGAGCACTGTGGGAGGTGGTCTGCACTGCTCACTCACTCAGAACTGACACCAGGGAGCCCTGGGCTGATGACAGGCTACTCCTTGGAAGTAAGCCTACTTATCCCAGAGTGATAGGCCCCCATTTATTCCGCCCAAATGATTTTACTTCCAGAGAAAGATCTTTCCCTTAAGGTGAGGCAATCCACAACACACCTGAAAGGGTTGAAATGTTTCAAAAGACCCGGAGGAAGAAAGCAGTCCAATGCATGTGGAGACAGTAAAAACGCCTCACAGTTTAGAGCAGATTGAATTTACATTTTACTTAAAAAAGGGGGGTGGGTGGGAGGACATACACAGGAGGGGAGGAGGTGGGGACAATGATCTGAAACAGATTTCTATGGATTTCCCCAGAGTGACGGAGTCTCTGTGTCGGGCAGAATTTCTCCTGCTGGTTACAATATCAACAAGGCTGGAGGCAGGGAACTGCCCAATGGGAAGGAAAGTTATCATATACAAGGTCAGTTTACAACACACAGCATTTTCTTTAAATGATGTAACGCAGTCGCAGGAAGAAGTTAGCAATACGAACACGAGAATAATCAAATTTTTGTTTGTTATCCATGTACAGCAACTAACTGCTTTACAAAAAAGCAAAATAATACAATATATCATCACATGTATTTACAATGTAGTAAATAGACTTTTCTGTCAAATTTTACACAAACTATTTACAGGTAAATATACTGCATTAAAAAAAATCGTGTGGCTGACACTAAGTGGATTTTTGTATAGTCCGTTGCATAATATTGAGTAAGACATGCTTCAATATGCTTGGGGGTATATGTAAGAAAAGAAAACAATCCCCCCCCGACAAAACTCAAATTTCCCACAGGAACTTGCAACCCTAACACTGGAAGAAAGGGCTGCTGGCTCCCGTCTCCCACTAGGACGTTCACTAGGACATTCATCCCGGAGGTGGGGGCATCGACTGTACTGTGGAGTCCTTGTTCCCCACCTCAGCAATGCATAGGCAAGAGTAACTAACTAGTCAGAAGAGTGCTGTGTTCCACAGGGGAGGGCAGGGAGTCCGGGACAGGAGCACTGGCCAACAGATGGGTCATCACAACACAAACGTGGCAGTTCCTGTTTTCTTCTTTTAAGTCAGGGAAACACAAATTGAGAACAAATCGCAGAACTCCCACTGAATGATGTAAAATGGGCATCACTCAGAACTCTGGCTCTTGGGATTGGGAGAAGTGGGACTGAGAGGCGCCTCCTTCTAGGGGAGTGGGCAGCTGGTGACAAGCCTAAGTGAGCAGCTTAGGCTCCTTAGCTTCAGCTGCTTGGAAAGTTACTTTCCTTAAAAGGTGGAAGTTCTGCCAGGCGATGGTGGTGCACACCTTTGATCCTAGCACTTGAGAGGCAGAGGCAGGCGGATCTCTGTGAGTTCAAGGCCAGCCTGGTTTACAGTGTTCTGGGACAGCCAGGGCTACACAGAGAAACCCTGTCTCGAAAATATACACATAGAAAAAAAAAAGCTGGAAGTTCTGTACACTAGTTACAACTGAACTCTTCAGGAGTTGCTTGAATGTATTGGTCAGACGTATTTTCAAATTTGGAGGTGGCTCCATTTGGTCTTTCTAAGGGGAGCCCAAATGCTCAAATGGGGGTGTACATGGGGACCCTTACAGAAAGCACTACAAGTTTCCCTGTTTTGATGGGAGAGGCGAAGGAGCGGTAATGGCCATCATCAGATGCACCAGTCTCCTAAGAGGAAAAATGAGCAACCAAGGTTACGGAAAAGCCTCACCCTGCCCACAGCTGCTTGCAGGAACCAGAGTTGTGGTGGTGTGCCCAGCAGTCTTGCCTGGGGGCCTCTTGCTAGACTCTCAACCATACAGCCTCGCTTGTCTCTGACATGTTACTCTGATGGACTCCTCACAACAGTTGAAAACAAAAGCATCTGTTTTCAGTATTTTCCAATGAGTCTGTGTTAAAATCACTACTAATACTAAGGGTTTTTCCTTTTATTTTGGCAAATGGTTCTTACTTTTCCCAGGATTGTAAACAAATTAAAAAAATTAAATTCTTGTTATTTCTGAATATCAAAAGCAATTTTATTTACATTAACATATTACAATGTTACTGTATGGATAAATGTGAAATATGTTATATTATTAAAGTCAAAACACTTAAATGTACCATTATATTGACTTAGCTGTGGAGTTTAATTTACTGAAATCCACTAGTGAGCTAGCACTACAGCCCCCTCCCCACTGGGTTTCTTTTTGTTCCTCCCAAAGCCATTATATCTTAATATATGAAGGGAACCTGGGAGTAGAGGTATAATACCTTTTAAAAATAAATATAGTCAATCTTAAATGAGAGCATCCACATACTATTGCGCTCACTCAAGTCAACTGTTTTGCATACTGCAGGTACCATGAAGCAGCTGGATGCGCATCTCCTGGGAGGGCCTGTGGCACGCTCATCCATGCCCCTCTGCACAGCAGCAATGCTAGAGGCCCCTTACTGGCACACCATGCAGCTGATCAGACTTCACAGTGATTAAATGTAACCCTATCAGATAGAATCCAAATGTTCTGCTAGAGATTCCTGATTTTATTTGGAGGAGAGGAGGAAGATGAAAAGATTTAAAAAATACATCTTAGCAAAGAAATTTATGATAATATACAGCATATTCTGTTTCTTGGAAAATTATTTAACAAAATAAAAATATCAGCTACCCTAAGTCACGTACCATTCCATTTTGCTTTGGAGCCAATGGAAACAGCTATGAAAATTAGCTTCTGGAACAAGTTTCCACACTCTGTCTGCTAATTACCCTGCTCAGAATCACTTAGGAAAGAGGAGGAGAAAGCAAGTGCAAACCAAGTGTAGTTACTATACTTAGTATAGTCTTGGCTTACAAAAGAGAACAGAACACCTTCATATGTAAAGATTAAACGATAATCAACAGGAACAAAGATTACCTAGTTTGGATGACCAAGTATGAATAAGGCCTCAGAACCGATAGCTTTAATTCAGCAATGTTAAGATGTATGTGGTCATGCTTATTTTCCTGTAATTATTGCTAATACTCAAATGTTAGTATTTCTTAAGAACCCATTACAAAATACTAGTTTATCCCCCTCCCCCAAGTACCTGGCTTGTGGCTTTATGGTGTAAATTCATTGAGGCTTGACCTCTATGGTTCCTTCAACTTCATAAGGTAAAACAAAGTCCACAGCTAGAAGATTAAATACACTAGGGTTAAAATATTCTTTCTCCCCCAAACTTGGAAATCTGTAAGACAAGGAAACAAAGAAGGCCAGCCTCCATGCACAGCCTGCAGCTGGTGGCAGCAGCGGCAGGCACCGGAGGGTTCATCCGCTCCCACAATCCACGCTCTCAGTTCAGGGTTACTGACCTCCTGCTTTCGTTGCAGTTGTCAGAACAGGTGCTCACACCAGACACATGCCAAAGTAGAAGGAAAAACATTTAAGAAAAGCAGCATTAAATTTAGGCAATGCTTCCAAGAGTTGATCGTCTGGCAACGTGGCAGACTGGATGGGTTCATAAGACACGAAGTGCAGCAGTGCAGTGTGGGACGGGACCAGGTTAGGGAAGGGTCACTAGTGAGAAGCCCATATTAGGTTGGTTTAAAAAGTGAAAGAAAGAAAGCTTCACACGATCTTCTTAATGCTATTACGTTTGAAACTGCCAGCGCTTCTCTGCTTCTGCACTTGGCTTGCGGATCCATGGCGAGTTCGTCCACTGTTACAGTGGCCAGTGGTGGGGGAGAGTTCAACGTTCTCCTTGTCGATTCCTGGAGAGAAAGAGCAGCTGGTTACTTCTCTCTTGCTGCTAGCTTTAGGACCAGATCTCATTACTTGTGTGTGAGAGATATAACCTGGTGAATGGTTCCAGAACATTCTACTTCATAGTAAACTGCTAGGATGTTTATAAAGGCCTCGTCATGTACAGGACCTCACACTGTGCTAAGCTGAATCTGTTATCATTGCAGTAAAATAGCATAAGAGAAAAAAGAAAAAAGAGGGTGCAAGAACAGCTGGATGGAAGCCTCCAGGGAAGCCTGGAGAGCACGCTTCCAGCCATACCAGAAGTGTCCAGCAGGGGGCAGCTTCCATCTGTAAAAGTCACAAACAGCCTCCATCTTTCTGTTTATCTGCCATTTCAGAAAAAGGTGGGTGCTCTTCACTTTATCGCTCTCAGTGCCTTTGTTGGAGGAATGAAAGCATTTTCTGAAGAGGTCCTCTACCACACGGGCTATGCTCTGGGACCATGACAAGCCACCACACAATTCTTAACCTTAATCAAGCAGATGACATTTCTTTTCTCTCAGGGTCCTATAATGAATTTATAAATAATGTAAGTGATATTTTCAGAAAGGTAATCAGAACAAAAGGGGAGATTTAAAAAAAAAAAAAATCTCAGCCAGGCTGTGGTGGTACATGCCTTTAATCCCAGCACTCGGGAGGCAGAGGCAGGCGGATCTCTGTGAGTGTGAGGCCAGCCTGGTCTACAAGAGCTAGTTCCAGGACAGGCTCCAAAGCTACAGAGAAACTCTTGTCTCGAAAAACAAAACAAAACAAAAAGATTTCATCATACTGGTAAAGCTTACAGGAAAGCAGTGCCTGAGGAGGTGTGGGCAGTAGTTAGTATGATCCTTCATATGGATCTTGATCATTTATTGACTGATTTATTGACCGCTTATTGACTGATTGAGCAGAGTCTCTCTGTGTACACCTGGCTGTCCCGGACCTTGGTATGTAGACTAGTCTGTCCTGGAACTCAGAGGTCTCCTGCCTCTGCCTTCAGAGTACTGGAGTTAAAGGTGTGCCTGGCCCTGGATCTTCTTTTTGAATGAATTTTCTTCTAAAAAGTTTATTACACTGTAAACTTAGGATCTGTGTCCTTTTCTGCCCATTACCCTTCAATAAAATTTGCTTCGCAAACAGACATTAGACTCATTTCTAGCACAACTATTGATGGGAAGCACTCCAGCAGCTGGTATAAATGTTCAGATGCAGAAGGGAGCCAAGCAAGAGGAGAGGCGATCCAAGTACAGAAAAGAAGGATGAAGGACATGGGACAGGTAGCCAGGGAAGCACCTGTCCACATGGTATACTCTGACAGCACACTTGTTCCAGGGGTAGCTTCAACTTTCTTTTTGTGTGGACTGTTTGAATTTTAAAAGAATCATTACACTTGGGAATAAAAACATTTTCATTTTGGGGCAAGAAAGTATTATTTCAAGACAAGAGGTATTTATTATGTTCCATGCGGCAATCTGTAGGCTCATGAAGAGAGCCGAGGCTGGGATTACTGCTCTCCAGAAGCCACATCTTGTATTCGAAGTCGACCTCCATTCTAATACAGTTCCACTCCCGTCTTCTGTCCTCTCTCCTGTTTCCTTCGATCCCACCAGAGCCACTCTGTCTCCTATATGGGTGCTAGCTCTTGCCTACACCCACACAAGCATCTTATCTCTTCAACTAGAGTGAAAACACCCAGAAAAGGACCGTTCACTTTTTGTTTTCTTATAAAATCTGGCTAATCACTTGCAATAATTGTTGGCTAAAATGTTTCCTTCCACTTCAAAATGCGATAGCTAGTGCACAGCCCCTAAGCATGCAGTCCTTACTTGGCAACACGGGATGACACCACATGCCTTATTAGAAAGAGAAATGTTTCTCAGCCAGCTTCTTCCCTGTGAAATGACCACAGGCTGTCAGTGTACCTGACATTAGTGTACCCATCCATTCCCTGATATCTTCACATGAGCTGTATGTTCAAGTCCAGCACTTCTTCAATGGAGGTTACTTCCTTAATAGGAATCTGCTACATCTTATTTCCTAATGAGGAAGTGGGAAGGCAAAACAGTATGCCAGGCTTCCTAAGTCTAACTGTGAAGATCTTACCGTAAAGATCCAGGAGGAGGCTACATAAACATTTTGGAGAACACTGTATATGTGTATAAAATTGTCAAAGAATAAATAAAAGATAGATATTTGAAACAAGTTTGGGGAGAGTTACTTTTTAAAAAGCAGTAAAATGAATTATATTTATACCAACAAACAAAATACTGGGAAAGCAGAGCTAGGGTAACAGAATGAACCTAGTGCTCATATTAATTTTCTTCTGAACTTTTGGCAGTGTTCTTCTCTACCTGTAACCTCCATGTGCTGCTGGAGGACAGCAGGCTGCCCACCTAAGACAGAATCTCGGTGCTGGCACAGGTCTTACTTCAGACTGGCCTCTCTGAAGTCCTACATCTGCACTCTCCTATCCCTAAGGCAGTAATTCCCCTTCCCTTCATGAGAACAAAAGCAAAACTCCAAGTCACCACCCAAAGGAAACAAAACTTAAGCTTCTGTGTCAACTCCCAGCAGCAGGCTATACTCAACAGGCAGCCAGTTACAAGTACGCAGGGCAGAAGATGGAGATTGTCGCTCAGCGTTAGCAGTGTGCTGAGCTGGCTCCAGATGAAGGAAGACAATAACAGGCATTTGGGTGAACACTGTGAACTGAATGAGTTGGGATAAGATCTGCCCAATTATACTCTAGATGCTTGCCTGCCTCCCTACTATAGCCTGAGTTCCTTGAAGGCAGGTATCAGAACTTCCCTATTTTGACACTGTTGACTTAGAGCTACTGCTGTGGCAAATAACAAATAAATACTAAAACACTTCAAGAAAATATACTGAGTCATCTGCCCAAAGGTACACTAGAGGTGAAACGAATGACAAACCCGAATGACAAACCCAACTCCAGCAATTGCGCAGCAGCCCATTGGGGTGTGCTGGTATCTTGTTTGTGCTCTGACAAATGGAGCTTGCCTGCTGATCAGAGGGCGGAGCTAGCCACCAGTTAACTGTAGAGGCCAGGCAGTGGTGACACACACCTTTAATCCCAGCAAGGAGGATTAAAGAAGGAGGAAAGATGAAACAGTATGGCTGGGCAAAGAGAGGAAGTGATAAAGCAGGACAGGGACAGGAGCTTGGCCCCTTTTAGACTGAGAAGTTGGTGAGGTGCCTGTGGCTTGCTCCTTTGTCTCTCATTTACCCTGGTATCTGACTCTGGGTTCCTACCTGCCTCCATCAGTTCCCTATATACAACAGGGCAAACCTGTCAGAAAACTCTTTTCTCCACATGAGTGGGCAACCACGCTGAAGGACAAAGCTGAAGTCTTCTTTGTGGTGCCAAGAGTGAGCCGAGGGCCTCCTGCATGCTGCCCAGTGCTCTACCACCAAGCTAAGGCCTGAGTTCCTTGCTGCCTTAACTGGAGCAGAACTCTTGCTGCCTCCATAGCAAGGATTAATTATTCAGATGAACTTTTTGGATGCTGAAAACGGTGCTGCTTGTATTAGATTCTAATCTACCTGCCATTCCCTTGGCTTCTGCTTTCATTCTGAGGGTTAAGTGCAACACACTGTTTATTTTACAGGGCTGTGAGAAAAGCTGGGTAACAAGCTTTGTGAAGGATTTTTCTGAATTGCACAGATAAAATAATTACTGTTTTTTTTTTTAATAAATTGTTTCTGATAGCTGGAATGAAAGAGATTAAGTAGCTAGCAAATGAAGTTTTAGGAGACATGTACAGGACTCAAATCTAATGCTGGGATTTGTAAAATGACTAAAGCTAATGTAAGGAAACACAAAACACCCTAAAGAAAAGCTAAGTATGATAGTTACATAAGCTACAGTAACTGTAGTCACGGGGCTATTCCAAGTATATATTTAGAAATATTTATGTTTTGAGATGGATATACAAATTTAGAACTGTAGCAGTTTTCAGAATGTATGGGCTTTCCCTAATGCTGGCATTTCTTTTTTCATTTGAGGTCTCAGTTTTCTATGTAGCAATGGGAGAAGCAGGCCATTTCAAAATCAGGCAGTGATGTGCTACATTTCTTCCTAGTCCTTCCTAGTATTAGTTCATCAATGACATTTATTTTTGAAACACGAGTGACAGAATGTACAATCAGTCTTAGGTGGAGTTGGCTTTATTGGGGTGGGCACACAATTATTTTCTAAGCTAAAAAATTTCCTCAAAGCCCACAGTCTGTGTCTCCGTTGATATTCCCTGAGTTTCTGTTAACTCGCTGTTTTAGTCTAAGGCCAGGACAGCAAACTAAAGCAGGCAGAAGTGGCAATTTAGCTAAAATAAGACACACTGCCCAGGTAGTTCTGCGAGCCCCACGACCTGACCAAGCAACAGCTTTCCAAGTTCCTGCGGTGTCTAAGCAACACTGAGTTTTCAGGACTGGTGCTAAGGGAGCCTCATGCAGAGGGCCCATCTTGAGTGTAAAAGAAGCAATGTTTCGTACACAGATGGGGAGGCAAGGGCTTGATGAGAGAGGAGCTGCTGAAAACCGAACCGCCGGCTTAGAGCACACAAAGGAGCTGGGAGCAGGGAGAAAGCCATCCCTGGTTTTCACAAGGAAGCTGGCTTTATTTATGGAACTCTAACCATTAGATTCCTAAGAACAATACTGATTCTCCCAAGCAAATGTCCCTAACACAGCATGAGAAATATCACAAAGCGTCAAAATAGTCATACTGTGCCATTCTTGCACTCGGAGAGCCCTGAGAGGCAGGCGACTCTGCTGCTGTGAATATGTGTCGGACAAACAGATAGACTTCCCATAATATAGCCCAGGCTGGCCTGGAACTCACTATGTAGCTGGGGATGACGTGTGTGTAGCCACACATGCCCCATGCTGAAGAGTGGTTGTCCAGAAGACAGGGTAGGTTCACACTGTGGGAACTGAACTGCTGGCAGGTGCCTCTAGCCACTGAACCTTGTTTGTTTGCTTTTCAAGACATTATTTCTCTGTGTAGTGCTGTCTATTCTGGCACTCACTTTGCAGACCAGGCTCTCCTGAACTCACAGAGACTTTCCTGTCTGTGCTTCCTGCGTGCTGGGATGAAAGGCATGTGCTTTTTACACTGAGCCTCTTTACTGGCTCCAATTTTAGATATTCACTACAGAGTAGTACAGTATTAATCTTGTGCTTAAGGAATACAAAAGACAACTGTGTCTTAAAATCTGTCAAACACCACAGACTGGAAAGAAATAATTTTCACTTAAGACTCAACACTGACATCCACAGGCAAAAACTCTCAATTCCTTGTAATCAGGGCATCTCTCATCTTTAAATGTATGGAAGAAGGGGCTGGAGACATGGCTCAGAGGTTAAGAGCACTGGCTGCTCTCTCAGAGGACCTGAGTTCAATTCCCAGCACCCACATGGCAGCTCACAATCCTTTATAACATCAGTTCCAGAGGATCTCATGCCTTCTTTTGGTCTCCTCAGAAAATGCATGCACATGATGCATATATATATATACACACACACAAGGTAAAATATTCATATACATCTTAAAAACTTGTAAAAGAAGACTTTAAATGTGTGAGCATGCATAATCCACACTTACACAATAAGTATTCACAGCTATGTCTGTGGCATACACCTTCAGAGGCTGAAGCAAGAGAACTGCCATGAGATTAAGGCTAGCCAGAGAGCTAGAAAAGATGCCAGGGGAAAAGGGTGTTCAAATGCTTCCTAAATAATGTAAAAATTGAAAACACTATAATAGAGAATACAGCTGATTTTAATTTTTGGAAATGGATATATTAAACTACTTGTCAGGAAGTATTAAGTATATATAGTTATTTAAGCTTCTTATTTTTTTTTTTAATTTAAAGATAGGGTTTCACTCTGTAGTCCATGTTGGGCTCAAATTCAAAGCGGTTCTCCGAGTTCAAGGCCAGCCTGGTCTACAGGAGCTAGTTCCAGGATAGGCTCCAAAGCTACATTCTCTGTAGCTTTGACCTTGAAAAACATGGTCAAGAAGACAAAACGGCAGCCTACAGAATGGGAAAAGATCTTCACTAACCCCACATCAGAGAGAAGTCTGATCTCCAAAATAAACAAAGAACTCAAGAAATTGAACACCAAAAGATCACATAATCAAAAAAAAAAAAAATGGAGTACAGACCTAAACAGAGAACTCTCAATAGAGGAATCTAAAATGGCTGAAAGACACTTAAGGAAATGTTCAAAATCCTTAGTCATCAGAGAAATGCAAATCAAAACAACTCTGAGATTCCATCTTACACCTGTTAAGAATGGCCATGATCAAAAACACTGATGACAACCTATGCTGGAGAGGATGTGGGGAAAAGGGGACACTTCTGCATTGTTGGTGGGAATGCAAGCTGGTACAGCCCCTTTGGATGTCAGTGTGGCAATTTCTCAGAAAATTAGGAAACAACCTTCCTCAAGAATCAGTAATGCCACTTTTGGGTATATATCCAAAGGATGCTCAATCGTGCCACAAGGACATGTGCTCAACTATGTTCATAGCAGCTTTGTCATAGCCAGAACCTGGAAACAACCTAAATGCCCCTCGACAGAAGAATGGATAAGAAAAATGTGGTCCATTTACACATGGAGTATTACACAGCAGAAAAAAATAATGACAGCTTGAATTTTGCAGGAAAATAGATGGAACTAGAAAACATTATTTTGAGTGAGGTAACCTAGACCCAGAAAGACAATTATCACATGTACTCACTCATAGGTGGTTTTTAAACATAAAGCCAAGAAAGCCAGCCTACAAACCACAATCCCAGAGAATTTAGACAACAATGAGGACACTAAGAGATCTTACATAGATCTAATCTACATGGGAAGTAGAAAGTATAAAAAGACAAGATCTCCTGAGTAATTGGGAGCGTGGGGACCTTGGGGGAGGGTTGAAGTGGGGAGGGGAGAGGCAGGGAGGGGAGCAGAGAAATACATAGAGCTCAGTGAATATCAATTAAAACAAAAAAGAATTAAAAAAGCGGCTCTCTTGCCTAGGACTCCAGATATGAGCCACCATACCCTTCTTTTTATGGTGAGGATTAAACCTAGGACCTTACACCACTGAGTTCCAATTCCCAACCTTTCTCTGGATCTTTCTAATATGCTCATTCTCTGATATCTGAAGAGGATGTAGGGAGAGGACTTGGAATAAAATAGTTATGAAGATTCAACATATAGCTAGGCACACATCTTTAATCCCAGTACTCAGAAGGCAGAGACAGTTGTAACTCTTTAAGTCTGAAGCCAGCCTGGTCTACATAGTGAGTTCCAGGATAGTCAGGGCTACATACTGAGTGAGACCATGCTCAACCTCCCTCCTCCCACCCCTGAAAAAAAGATTCAACATGACTTTCATACAAGCTTCTTTGCTCATCATTAGGCTAAAGCAATGGAGTCTGAGGGCTGCAACACAAGTCACACATTAGGAGTACACACAGAAACTATGGTAGCTTCTTAAAGCCCAGAGTGCACAAGAATCACCCCCGTTCATCATGAGGCTGACTGGGCTCCATGCTTGGTATTTACATAGGAGGCATAGGAGGCTCAAGTACCTAATCTCAAATGATGCTGATGCTGGTGTGGGATCACACTTGTCCTAGAGAACAAGGGATGCAGCAAACACACTGGTTATATGGGGGGAAAATGGATAGACTACTGAGAGATAAAAGAATCACCTGATTGATAATTCAGAAAGAAAGTTTAAGAACTGAATATAGCTGGGTGGTGTTGGCACACAACTTTAATCTTAGCACTTGGGGAAGCAGAGTTCTGTGAGTCTGAGGTCAGCCTGGTCTAGAGAGTTGAGTTTCAGGGCAGCCAGGGCTACATAGAGAAAAACCTGTCTTGAAAAACAAAACAAGAATTGAAAATAATTGTTTTACAAAATATAGTGTATAATATGAGTTGGGTATTCTACCTTGCCTGATTCTTTAGCGTCTTCAAACTACCACGTCATGGAAATGTTCATGTAACACTGTGACAACTATTCACAGAGTCTATTTATAGATCCCAAACATCATAGAAAGGTGGTGGTTGATTTGTGTAGGGAAAACGTATGCTAACAGCTAGCACTGACATGGACTATGCATACCACTTCAAAGACTTTCCCTATAGACTGAGATTACCACACACAAGCTTTTCAGATAATGAAACTTAGGTAACTTAAGGAATCCTTTTTAAACATTTTTACAAACTTAGAAGAAAATCTTTTCAATAGAGCACATGACCCAAGCATCAGCTTTTCAGTGTTACCCACTGTCTTCACAACTCACACAACAGAGCTAATATTCTGTAGTAAGCACTCTAGGGTCAACCAGAGCTATAGAAAGCCATTCCTTTAGACAGTAACTGAGCTTGGAGCTGGGCAGGGGCCATTTCTGTCATCTGCTTTCTTTCAGTACCTCAGGGGCTCTTAGCTATTACTACTCAGTGTACTGACTTCTAAATTTCATGAAATTTAGAAGCCATCTTCAATCCCGGCACTGGAAAGTAAAGCAGGTGGATCTCTGTGAGTTTAGGCCAGCCCAGTCTACACAGAGTTCTAGGCCAGCTGGAATTATAAAGTGAGAACCTGTCTCAAAATAAAAATAAATAAATAAAAATAAAATTTCACTGGTCCACTTTCCCCATTTGATTAATCCAAGAGTGACTATACAGAAGGATTATAATGGTGGGTTTTAAGATTTCTTTTTCCTCTGTGTGTGTGTGTTGCTTCTCAAGTCTACCTTTCTGTGAAAAAGAGAGTCTCATTGTCCTGGAAATTACCAAGTAGGCTAGACTAGCTGCCTACTTAGCCCCAGGTGTTCTGCCTCTACCTCCTGGGTGCTGGGATTACAAGCATGTACCAACACAAGTGTTGTTTTAAAATGTTGGTTTTGGGGATTTAACTCAGGTCCTTAAGCTTTCAAGGGAAGTATTCTACCAACATAGTTATCTCTGCAGCTCCAAGACGTAATTTTTTTGTAAGGACTGGTTGTTTATATAATCCCAGATCTTCAGGCTAGCCTATGGCCTACGGATGGCTGAATTGTTGCTACCAGAAATAAAGTAGGGTGATGACGAGACTGTGTGTATGTGTGTTTATAGTATGCTGCATCAGAGACATGTAAATACCTGGGGTTGTGTTAGTGTAGCTGATAAAGAACTACAGTTCTGTTCATTTATAGGTGATGTAGCTGAGTTTGTCCTTTTGGTTCAAACCTATGTGGATATTAAGACTCCCTATTTCCCTCTCTTTTATCCAACTTGTTGGCAAGCAGACAGCTCTAAAGAGTAACAACATTCAGTGACATAGTAAAGAAATGTAAAGTGAACCTCATGAGGAAAAGGAGCAAAATCTGCTATAATCTGACCACAAGGGAGTTCCTAATGTTGGTATCTTAGCATCATTGCTCAAAGTCACAGAAAGATCACATTTACTGACCTGGGGAATGCTGGGAAGTTGCAAGTGAGGTCATGGAATTAGAGAGGTTAAGGTTGGCAGTGATACTAAGCTGGCTCTGCAGTGCAGGAGGGTAAGGAGATGTGGGTGTCAGGAGGGACTCCTCACTGGCTTCTTCATCAATTCCAGGCAAGTACGTGTCAATCAAGGCATCAAGAAACTTAACAATAAGCTCAGCATAGTCTGGGATTTGTGTTTGCTGTAATGGAAAATAGGACATTATTTTAGCTCCATTTAAAAAAAATTCCCTCTGAAGCCAAGAAAGGTTAACGGGTATCTGGGGCTTGGTTGACTGCTTTGCTTTCTTCCTTTGTTTATATTCTAGACCATTAAAAAGGGGGACTGGAGTAGTATTTAGAGACAACTATGGAATTTAAAGCTTGAAATTTTATTTAGCTTCCCCTAAAAGCTTCCAGATGAACCTGCTATTTCTGAAAGCCATGCCCAGACAGAGGGTTTGAATACACAGACAATGGTGTCCTCAGCAATGATGTCTAGCCAGTTTCCCAAAGCAGAGAAAGTGGGCAGAGCACCATCAGGCCAGCTGCTACTCAGATCCCCCCAGAGAGACACAGAGGGGCTCAGCGGATAACAACCATCCACCTGTTAAAAACTTCTGCATAACACACTTCTGTGACTTCAGACCCATCTTTTTAATGACAACCTATGCATATCAACAGTTATTACAAATAAACTAAATCTAACTCTTAAAACTGGAATGAGATATAGATAGCTCATCAAGATTTAACATCCCAGTACCTAGGACACTGTGGGGGTAGGGTGGGGGGGCAGAAGCCCTGCCTTCAAGGAACTTCAATTATTTTAAAAGAGACCACCTACAAAAATATTAAATACAATTTCATGCAGTACATCAACAAATGCTAGTCAAAGAAAATGAACAGTGAAGAACAAACTCAATATAATAGTTGGATGTAAAAATGTGTCCCTGAGGTAGATTTTAACAGGCATCATGCTCTTTGCCAGACAGGTGTGTGAGTTATTGCCACACAATAGCAGTGGTTCTTAATCTAATGCTGCGATCCTTTAATACAGTTCCTTATGTTGTGGTTACCCCTAAACATAAACTTATTTTGTTGCTACTTCATAATTGTAATTTTGTTACTGTTACAAATCGCAATGTGAGTATCTGATTATATCACCCCAAAGGGGTCACGACCTACAGACTAAGAACCACTGGTCTACAAGCAAATCAGTTTCGTAAAGGCTTTATCACACCCTTCTGAGAAGTCAAGCCTAAATCCAATATTTTAAAATAAAAATTAATAGACAAACATACTAAAGGTATTGCCTCTTTTGGAAAAGCTTTCTAAAACAATGTGTTTGAGATGGTACTTTGGTTTGAAGATAGTGTGTGTTCTCAAACAGGCTCACAAATATAGCTAAAGACTCTGGCTTATCAAAAATTAGATAAAAGTATTTTTTCTTACCTTTGAAAAGGGTCCTGCAAAACGCCATAAGCCATTGAAACCAAAACCTGTAAAACATCAAATGCTACTCTTACAACAAGCAAGGCAGCTTTAGATAGTAATGGAAATCAAGCTGTATATCCAACAGAATCTATGCATATATTTAAGACATTTTAAAATGAGTGTCAAAGATGACTAAAATGTTCTTAAAATAGGCTTAGCATTTTAATAAAGTGGTCAAGCAGTTATCTTATTGAACATATAACTTAGAGTCAGAAAATGACATGAAGGGAGGGAAAGAAGTAGGAAGGAGCCTATCCCTTCTGAAGAATACTACATCAGTGCTTGTACAACAAGCCTCAGCTGCAGGCTATCAGGTCCTCTCCTGGTATACTTAGTTACTTTGCAGGTAAGATGTTTGGTACTGTGGAGGGGATTCCTCATGGTACACCACACTCTGCACAATTCCATGGATTGGATTTAACAAATTTGGATCTTGGCACAATGACAAGAGGGTATTGATCTTAGAGTCCAACAAATTGTGCCTAAAAAAAAGTAAACAGAGGAACATTAAATAAAAAGATTTACTGGAAAGCATACTATATATTCCTTAGAACAATGTGGCAAAACTGAAGACAAGCGCTTTTAACTTTCTGGTGCTTTTCTAAGCCATCTAGTGAATGAGCAAGTGTGAGTGGACTGTCTCTCACTTTAACACACTCTGTACCCTCTATATCCTCTGCTGTCTGCTTGTATATACTTAGAGGGTTAAAATCAAATTTAACACTAACCAGTGACAAATCAGACTGAATTTTGCTAAGGAAAGCACAATTAGTTTGGAAGGGGTAGAATGTGGAACCTTACAAAGAAATCATTTCCAAATCAGCTGCAATCTACTAATAAAAATCTATTTAAAAAATAATACCTAGATTATATTTTCACACATAGTAGATATGTGAAATTCAGAAACTTTAAAATGAGGTTAAACAACAAATGTTGGATGTTCAATAAGCTACACTGATGGACTCAGGTTTATAAACTAAAGTGTACTTACAGTATCTTCAGTTGTTTGGCATAAACTGTTTAAAAATGTCCAACATCAGGTTCATTCTACTTCTCCTTCATAGGTATGGGATTCTCCCAAGATTTTTATCTCAGCAATGAAACCACTACCACCCACTTTAACATGCAAACCATCCATCTAGCAGTACTCCTTAGGGACCTGCATGAACAACCTATGGAATTCTTTCCTCCTAAATGCACTTTTAATTCTACCTCTCCTTATACCCCAGATACTGGCCTCTTGGAATAGTGTCCTTATTACAATCTTTCTGAATCAACATATTGTTTCTTCCAACTCATTCTCAACATAATAGCCAGAGTATATTTCCATAGTAACCTCATTACTACAAAAATTTCCCAACAGCTTTGCACTCTACAAAGGGATGTAACTTAATATTTAACAATGACACACACAAAGGCTTTAGCCAGACCTATGCCCTATCTCCATCCTTCACCTTGAACTCTCTATTGCTCTGCATTCCACACAAAGGTCCTTTTAAAGTTTTTTAAATTTGCCAACAACTTTCTGTAAGGGTTGTCAGCTGACATACCCAGAAAGAAGGACTCTCAACTGAAGAATTGCTCCCATCAGAATGGTCTGTGTAACATTTTCTTGATTGCTAACTGATGTAGAGGGTCCAGTCCACTGTGGACTGTGCCAGCCCTGGGCTGGTGGGCCTGGGATGTATGAGAAAGGTAACTGAACAAGCCAGTAGGCAGCATTCTTCCATGGTCTCTGCTTTAGTTCCTGCCCTGGCTTCCCTAAATGACTGGATTCTAACTCATAAGATGAAATACCTTTCCTTACCAAGTTGCTATTCTTTTCTTTTTTATTAAATTTGTTTTATGTGCATGTATGTCTGTGTACCACATGAGAGCCTAGTGTCCACAGAAGCCAAAAGTGGGTATCAAATTTCCAGGACCTGGAGTTACAGACAGTTGTGAGATACCATATGGGTGTTGGGAGTCAAACTAGCATTCTCTGGAAAAGCAGACATGCTTTCAACTGCGGAGCTAGATCTCTAGTCTTTTTCCCCAAGCTATTTTGGTCAGTGTTTTATCACAGCAATAGAAATCAAAGGAGAGCAAATACTTTGAAGTTAAAGTGTTGAGAGTAAAACCAACCTCCTAGATAAGAGGTCAAATCTGTTTTCACTCAGCTGTGAATACAGAAATTCTACTAAAAAGAAAACAAAGGGCTAGCAAGATGGCTCAATGGATAAGGTGACAGTTGTCAAGTCTGATGACCTGAGTTTGATCTCCAGGAGCAACATGTGGAAGAAGAGTACTGACTCCCCAAAGTTGTACGTTGACCTCCACATGTGTGCCGTAGTACATATGCATGTGTGCACTAAAATAAGTGAAATATTTAAAAGAAAAGATTTGGACATCTCCCACAATCAACAAAAGAAAACTAAGCAGGCTGGTTTAAACATAGCAATCTATCAGTTTGCTCCTGTGAAAACTGTACAATACTCATTAGGATAACTCACTAAAGTAAGCAGTAAGATTAGGGGAAAAAACATAGCTGTAGCCACTATTAAATTATAGGCTTTAAGATTTATTTTTCTTTTCAGTCATGTGTTTGCATGTCTGTTTGTGTATGGGTAATGTGAATATGTGTTCAGTGTCCTCCGAGGCCAGAAAAGGAGGCTGGAAACAGAACTCACATCCTCTGCAAAACCAGTACATGCTCCTAACTGCTGGGCTATCTCTTCAGCCCCACAGCTACGGTTTTTGTTTTGGGGGCTGGGGATTAACCTTGGGCCTTTGTGCATGCTAAGCATGTGTTCTACAGAGCTGCAGTCCCAAGCCTTAAAATCACTAACCATTTCTATATCTGGTTAAAAACATTAGCTCCATTCCCCACTCAGGTAGTAGATATCATTGAAATATACTTCCTGTACCTTTTTAGAGCACCTGACACAAAGACAGACACAGAGGCTAACTACAAACAAGAGGAGATACTTACACAACAGGAAACACTTTGGGAAACACAACACTGGCTTCTGCTAGGTATTCATAAAGAATTCGTTGATCAAATTCATCTGTAGTATATTTTACCAGTGTAGCCTGCCAAGATGCAAAAAGAGTAAACATATTATGACTGAACCTTTATATTTTGGTGAAGTAAAAAATCTTCCTTTCATATTTGTAATATTTAAGGGACTGCTAAGAGCAGAGTGGAATTAAGAATTTGAGCGGGGAAACCCTCAAAAAGAGAAAGTCCTGCCAGGAGTAGTGGTGGCACATTCCTTTAATCCTAGTACTCAGGAGGCAGAAGTAGATGGATCTCTGTGAGTTCAAGGCAAGACTGGTCTACACAGTGAGTTCTAGGGCATCCAGGGCTACACAGTGAGACTGTCACGAAAATAAATAAGTAAGTAAACAAACAAACAGATAGGCAAAGGTGTTCCTTACCAGAACAGTGAGAAGCAGTGCTTGGATCTTTGGGTCGGTAAGTACTTCTTCATCCAATAGAACATTTGATTCAGACACTGAGACTTTCCGTAAATGTGGGTGCTGCTGTGAGGAAATCCTTTGGGTTTCTGCAGCAGGACATGGAGTAGAGTTCCTACAGTCACTTTACTCAACATATTTTAATGTTCATCTTAAATTCAACAGTTCTTAATTATCAATATAACTATCACACAGAGTTACTATGCACTGATATAACTATCAGCTAGTGATTGGCTGTGCTGTATTATCTGTCTGTCTATCTATCTAATAACCTTTTTTTGAGGCATGGTTTCACAGTTAGAGCAGACTGGTCTCAAACCTGGAGATCCACCTGCCTCTGCCTCCTGAGTGTTGGGATTAAAGGCATGTGCCACTACCACCTGGCTCAGATCTCAAAATTTGTGATCCTCCTGTCTTTGCCCCTTCCACATATTCTTCTGGTCAATTACTTTTACTGCCAATTTAAGGGCTATAGAGAGCTTATCTTTGGAACAAAAGTATGCATTTCTATACTGTACCCTAAATATCATAAAGACTGCTGGAAATAAATGTGTCTTCACTGTCTGCAATAATCTAGATTATTTATCAGATTTGTGTCTCACCCATTTCATAATCAGTTTCTGCCACTCTTCTCATTTTGGGGGGTGTTGTGATCCCTGATTCCATTTCTTGTCTTTTAGGAGCCTTGGTGTCTGATATTAAGTGATCAAAACTTTTTCTTGTTCCTATAAATAAAAGTTATAACAAATGAAAGTTCATTAAAAGCAGTGTCTACAAATAATAATATTCTAATAATGTAAGCTTGCAGGGAAGGGCCTGAAGAAAGCAGAACATCCCTGGAGCGGAGTGTCTAGACTCTCCATTTCCTCTTCAAGCGGTCTGGTCCATAGCTTTCCAGGAGAGGAGACTCTTTAATGGTCTAAAACGCATGGGATTATATTTACTATCTTGAGGATAAACTAGACTCCATCGAGAAGAGCAAATATTGGTAACAAAGACAAGGAGGAGATTTTGGTCTGTGGGAACTGTAGAAAAACCTGAACAGCCTCTTCAAGTAAGGAGATTAAGCTGGTGTCAACAAGAAGTCAATACAGATGAACAATCTTCATAACAGTAAAAATTAAAATTTTACTTTAATCGTTCAAGATATGCATGCCCAGAAGTACTAAAAATTAGATATACAAGGAGACATTTCAAAAGTGCAGCAAGCTGTCCTGTCTCACACTTGGCCTTGAGTTCCCCAATCACATATAGTGGTATTTAAATGTCCTTCTCTTATTTAAAGGAGAAGTATTTATATCACATTATGTGGAACTTATCTATCTTTGCTCTTTAGATTCAGAGAATGTCTCTTCTTGCTTGGTGCAGTTCTAAAAAACAATGTGGAGGTGAGTATGTAGCTCAGTGGTGGTGTGCTTGTCTAGCGAGCATAGGACCTTGGTTTAATGCTCAGAAATACACACACAGTAAAAAAAAAGTTTGTAACGCATACCTTAAATGAACTCATTTTAAAAGCCAGAAATGAAGCCAATATTACAAAATCAGACAAGTGATTTGACAAATAGAACATTCTGACCTCATGTATTAAGACTAATAAATAATCATAAGGCCAAAAGCATCTACAAGAATCTAGTCCAGCTTCTACCTTTAGATTGAATGGAAGAACCCATGAGTAGTTAAGAGGTCAGCCTGAGATCATACTGCCAAGGATCCCGTACTGACCAGAATGAAAACTGCTTTTCTGAAACACCTATTTTTTATTTTTTAATGGGTCCAGCTGGGGCCTTATTTTGGAAAATACAATTGCATTGGGTTTGGGAGGAGGTGAGGTCCAGAGGGATATGCCAGATGGAAGATTCCTCCCAAGGTTGGTCAGAGGGCTAGGGCTGATCCTCTGGCGGATCCCTCATTCCCTGCACTCTGCCATACAGCTGTCTCCTCTGTGAGCCCTGGGCAGCTGCAGTAGCCGTTGACTTGGTCAGGATATCAGAGGACTCTGATACCAGCTTTGCATTGTGGGTGTCAATCTTTACAACCATAGCCTTGGTGCAACTAAAAGAGCTGGAGCCCCCAACAGAGCTGAAGTTGGGCTGGAAGGAACTCATGCCATAGCTGAAGCCAGGGCTGGTAAGTCCTCCATAGGCTGAGCCCTCCTGAGTGGTCACTGGTTGTCTTTGTATGGATACTCAAAGCTCTGCATTCCAGATTCCAGTCTGCTCTCCTCATCCTCCAGTAGCTTGTGGTAGGTGGCAATCTCAATGTCAAGTGCCAGCTTGATGTTCATCAGCTCCTGGTACTCGTGCAGTTGCTGGGTCATGACCTGCTTGGCCTGCTTCAGGGCAGCCTCCATCTGGACCAGCTTGGCATTGATGTCCTTAATGGCTATCTCCTCAAGTATCTCACCATCAGTGATGGCAGCCTCCGGGGTTGCTTTCTGGCCTTTGAGCTCTTCGATCTCCACCTGCAGGCGGTTGATGCCGTGGTTCATTGTCACAGAGATCTCAGTCTTTGTGTGGCGCAAGTCATCCCCGTGCTTCCCAGCCAGAGTCTGCAATTCCTCATACTTAATCTGATACATGCTTTCAGCCTCAGCCTGGCTGTGGTTGGTGATGTCCTCACACTGGGCATGGACTTCAGCAATGATGCTGTCCATGATCAGGAAGAAGGTGTTGTCCACAGACAGCACCACATATGTGTCTGAGATCTGAGTCTGCAGCTCGCAGATCTCCTCTTCATGGATCTGCAGAAGGAAGCTGTTTCATCATTCAGCTCTTCCAGGTGGGGCTCCTGTTCCACCTTGTTCATGTAAGCTTCATCCACCTCTTTCCTGGTGAGGACAAATTTGTTCTCTATCTCTGTATGCTTGTTGATCTCATCCTTATATTTATTCTTGAAGTCCTCCACCAGGTCCTGCATGTTGCCAAGCTCCGCCTCCAGCATCAGCTTCTTCTGGCCCAGAGCTTCCAGCAGGGTTTCCAGTGGTGGTTGAAGGTTATTGATATAGCTCTCAAACATGTTGTTCATGTTGCCCCTCAGTGTCTTTGGCTGCTGCAATAGGATCCATCCACTTGGTCTCTAGCATCTTGTTCAGTTGCTCCAAGAAGTGTACCTTGTCAATGAAGGAGGTGAATTTGTTAAGGGATTTAACCTGCTCCTTCTCCTGATAGCGCACAGCCTAGATGCTGGAATCCACCTCCAGCTTCAAGGGACTCAGCAGGCTCTGATTCACCATGACTGCTGTGATGTTCCCTACACTAGACCCATGCTGGTGCCCAGGCTTTCCTAGAAGCTGCTGCTGCCTACCTGGGAAGGCTGGAAAAGCTGATGCGCACATTGGGTGCATGCATGTGTAAGTGCTGAAGGTCTGGAGGTCGGGGGTGGATGCCTTGTAGGACTTCTGGGTCACCCTGATGGACATGGTGAAGTCTGGAGGTTTGAGAGCAAGTGCAGCAGCTGCTTTTAGGCCATGGGAAAGTGCCTAGCAAGGACCCTTTATCCCATTAGTGTTTTCTATAGCGTTTGGAGGAAGGTGGTCACTCCACTGATTTGTCCTCTTTTCTTTTACTTTAATTGTACTAGTTCCTGGGTGATCTCCTCCTCTTCCTATAATCCAATTATCTAACTCTTCAAATATTTATCAGTTTGTTTCTGTTTGTTTTTGAGACAGCGTCTCTCTATTATGTAGCTCTGGCTGTCTTTGAACATGCTATGTAGATCAGGCTGGCTTCAAACTCACAGAGATCCTTCTGCCTCTGCTTCCCAATTGCTGGAATTAAAGGTGTGCCCCACCACTTCCAGCTATCAGTTCTTTAAGGAGAACACATGCAAAACCTTTCTTCCCATTTTGAAATGTATAGTGAACTGCTGCTCTCCACGGCTGTCCAATGTACAACAGCAAAGCAGGGCTCCTGCTCCTTAGTGCCCACCAGTCTCCGGGCACCAATCTATCCTTAACATGAGAGCCATATTTTATCTTTCACATCTGAGTGACATCATGCAGTGTTTGTTTTTGTGCCTGAATTATTTAACACAGTAATTTCTAATTCTACTCATGTTGTCACAAATTACAGTATTTCATTTTTATAGCTATTATTTATAGATCTAAATTAAAAATATGCAGATGGACACTGAGGTTGCTTTGTTTTCTTTGTTCTTTGTGAGTCCTGCAACCCACGCAGAATGCAGCTGTCTCAACACACTGATCTGATCTCCTTTGAATATATATACCTTGTAGTGGAAAGTGATAGTTCCAGCCTAGTATGTAAGTGTTATTCAACTTTTATCTTATTCATCAACAGGGTCCACTATGTACCCTGGACTAGCCTGAAACATGTTATGTGACCTAGACTGGCCTCTTCTTGTGCTCCACCCGCTTCTACCTCATGGGAAGCATAGGCAGCATGATCATATCTGATCACCAGCTTCTAAAGCCAGAAACCTACGGCATCTTTACAGTTCTCTCTTCCCACCTGATTCATCAGTGAGGCATCAACTCTTTTCTGTCCACTGTCCTGTAAAAATACCTCACACTGGACTCTATTTTCCCAGATTCTGCCTTAGTGTGAGCAGGCACTGTTTTTTTTCTTCTCTTAGATTGCTAAGTCATCTTATAAATGATCCCCTTACTCCACACTGCTATTGGGAAAACGTTCCAAAAAATAAAAATCACATTTTGTTTCTTCCTTAATTCAAGATCTCTGTTGGATGTATGATATGATACATCTCCCATCATGGCAGAGTCTTTGCTGTTGTGTTGAGACAGAATCTCTCTACAAAGCCCTGGCTGTTCTGGAACTCACGGACTAACAGAGATGCACCTCTGCCTCCAAGTGCTGGGATTAAAATGGAGCCACCATGCCCAGCCATGGCAGTCTTCATGGCCACATTGACTTCTCCAGCCTCAATTCCCATGTGACTTTCCTATAATACTCCATCTGGTCTACCACCAACTACTCTCCCACTCTCCTCAACCACTGCACTTCCTCTCTTGAATGCACGCCCTTCCTTATCATGTACCACATCTTAAGATCCGGTTCAAATATTACCTCTTAATTTTGTAAGATCCTCAGTTTCTTCATCAAAACACTATCGTTTTAATGCTATCTGGCATATACTGTTGTCATCAGCTGATTTTAAGTCATAGCCAACAGCCAGGCGGTGGTGGCAGATGCCTTTAATTCCAGCATTCGGGAGGCAGAGGCAGGCGTATCTTTGTGAGTTCGAGACCAGCCTGGTCTACAAGAGCTAGTTCCAGGACAGGCTCCAAAGTCACAGAGAAACCCTGTCTCGAAAAAACCAAAAAAAAAAAAAAAAGTCATAGCCAACAAAGAATAATCCCTTTCTTGAACAGAGACCCTATCTTTTCTACCTAGAATACCATTTGAAGGAACTTAATACCACATTTTCTCTGAAGTTAAAATTTCACTTACAACTTCCTTGATATGAAAGTCCATAATTACAAAACACAAAGTAGCTGGGAAACTCTCAGCACTACTAATGACAAAGGATTAGCAGAAAGGAACTCAATAGAAGGTGACAGACCTATGTAACAATGACTGGCATTTGTTATTTCTCCTTTCAACATTACTGAAAGGTTATTCGTGTTACACTTTGTTGACTGATCACCAATTTCCTTATGAACACAAACATTTTCACAATACTACCTGAAGTTACTAAGTACGTTTTCATGGGTAACTGAAATCCACATTCACATTAATCATCACAGATTATACATTCCAATATCTCTGAGTAACAATGAAAATGGCAGCCAATGAAAGGCAAGCACTGCCTCACACTTGTTCTGTGGGTCAGTGGATGACCTCTTTCAGGAATTCACTTATCAGTTACCAGACAGGAGAGGACTCAGTATTGTATGTTTATTTCTCAGAGAAATATTCATGAACTGAGCAATGTTAGCTGTCAAAAATTGCATCTCAGGCTGGAAAGATGTCTTAGTGTGGAAAGGTGCTTGCCTTAGGGCCTGACAATCAATACTCAGAATATAAAGGTTTGAAGGAGTGAACTGACAACACAAGGCTCTCCTCTAATGTGTGTGTGTGTGTGTACCCACAAACATGTATTTCTAAAAGGAATGTCCTTATTAATTGAAAAAATATCTTACATTTTTGTTTCAAAGAAAATATGGTGACTGGTTTCAGATCTCAGTTGATACATTCTGTTTTCAAAATGATAATTTAGGGAAAATTATCATTACAGACCCCCAGTACAGCAATGCTTCCTTTCTTCTAGGTATCTATAATGACTCTTATACTGTCTGCTGCCCAAAACCTCGAAGGCCACAATACTTAAAAACAGAAAATAAAAAACATAGAACTAAAAACCAAATTAAACTCAAAACTATTCCAAAGTTTAATTCTCAAAGATATAGCTGAAACTGATCTATCAAAATTAAACTCCCTTATGAAAGCCACACAAGGGCTGAAGAGATGGCTTGGTGATTAAAACACGTGTCACTCTTCCAGGGATCCAGGTTCAGTTCCCAGCAAGAACAGGAAGCTCACAAATGTCTGTAACTTCAGTTCCAAGGAATACGATGCCCTTCTGGCAACCACAGGCACCAGGCACACATGTGGTATACATCCATACAAATGCAGGCAAAACACTCATACACATAAAGTAAATAAATGAAATTAAAAAGTCACAAAAGCTTTTGTAACATCAAAATAGTAAGCGTTGATGATCTAAATAGTTTCAAATAATTCCAAGAGAGAAAGTAGCTAACCATCTATCACAGCAATAATAATGTAAAACTTGACATAAAATCATGACAAACTAACCAAGCAATTTCTTTGTGTTGGCTTGAGAAGGCTGCCCCATGTCCAAGCTCATGGATTTCCTGGCCCGGGGACTGGTCTGGCCTACAGATTGGTAGGTTGCTGCAAGGTATCCTTCTGAACCTTTGGGAGATGACCATGGTTGGTTCTCCTTTAGTGTCCTGGGAGATTTAAAGAATTTAGAAGAATTAATTAACAAGAAGATGACAAATATAACTACTGTTCACTCATTCCTAATAGCTATCCTATTTCCTAATGATGGCAACAAGTTAGTCTGAAAACTGCACTTTAAAGGGCTATAGGACACAAACTTGTTAAGCTCCTGTTAAGTTGCCCAGGCTGGCTCAGAACTTGTTATGCATTCCAAGTTGGTCTTAAACTTCTAATCCTTCTGCCTTAGTTTCCAGAATGCTAGTGTTGCATATATGTACCACTACACTACAGTTGGCTCTTAGGGCACAACTCCTAATGTACTCCTGGAAGTATCAATGTTATATAGGAAGAGCTATACTGCATAATTTTGCTATCTTTTTCTTTCCTGCAGTACAGGGATTGGATCCAGAACCTCACAAATGCATGGCAAGTGTTCTAAACCCCGAACTACTTTATATATTTATTGATTGATTGAGATAAGGTCTCATGTAGTCCAGGCTGGCCTGAAATTTACTATGAAGTCAAGGATGACACTAAACTTCCCAAGTGCTGAGATGACAGGTGTGTGCTACTGCAGTCAACTTTCTGAAGTACTGGGGATTAAACTTAGGGCCGTATGCATATTAGAAAAAATTTCTCTACCAACCGAGCTACATCTCCAGCTTCTGTTTCGTTTTTGACACAGGGCCATATGTAGCCAAGGCTGGCCTCGGACTCACTGTATAGCTAAGGATGAACTTGAATTCCTGATCTTCCCGCTTCTATCTCCTAAGTATTGGGACTACAGGCATTTGCCACCACACATGGCTCCAAATTTTCCAATTTAACAAATAAAAATTGTGTTATTTCTACTGTGTGCAACATGATTTTTAAAATGTACACATGTGGCATGCCTGAAATATACAAACTTAGGACATGTATTACCCCACATATTTTTCATGTATTTCAGTGACACTAACCTCTTTTACCTTTACCTTAGCACTTTTCAGATATATATTACATTGTCATTAACTTATGTTGACTAATAGATCTCTTGAACTAGTTGCATTGAATTTTATTCTTTCTTTTTTTTTTTTTCCTCCTCTTTTTTCAAGACAGGGTTTCCCTGTTTAACAGTCCTGGTTGTCCTGAAACTTGCTTTGTAGACCAAGTTGGCCTCGAATTCACAGATATCCACCACCTACTTCTGCTTCTGGGATTAAAGGTGTGTACCACCACTGCCCAATTTGCATTGAATTTTATAATCAGAGAAAATAAAGTCTAAATAAGCAATTGTATTATTGCATCATTTAAAAACCAATAAAATTAAGATTGAGAATTAAGTTTTCCCAAATATAGGCAACTGTTACTTCTTCCTTTCTATAACTAAAGCAAGAAAATAAACTCATGTGAATAACTGAAGAAATAGACACATAGAACACTGTGTCTACGGGGAAAACCTGCATACACTGCTGCTGTCAAGTGCTGGAGACGTTTTCTTACAATCAAAAAGATATTATTAAGTTTAATGATATGATCTCTCAAAGATCATTTTCTTATGTTCAACACTGTGTATAAAAACCACAAATAGGGCTGGAGAGATGGCTCAGAGGTTAAGAACACTGACTGCTCTTCCAGAGGTCCTGAGTTCAATTCCCAGCAACCACATGGTGGCTCACAACCATCTGTAATGAGACCTGGTGCCCTCTTCTGGCCTGCAGGCATACATGGAAGGAATGTTGTATACATGATAAATAAATAAATCTTTAAAAAAAAACCACAAATATATTTGTTTAATTCATATTATAGAACAATTCCCCAAAGATAGTAGTTACATTGGGGGGAAAAAAACCTAGACAAAGCCACACATAATAGTAGACAGAGTTTTATGATTCTCTCATATAGACCTACATTATAGAAGCTGGGTATGGTGATAAGACCTTTAATCCCAGAACTTGGTGGAGGCAGATCTCTGTGAGTTTAAGGTCAGTCTACTCTACATACTGAGTTCCAGACCAGCCAGGGACATAAAGTCAGACCTTGTATCAAAGCAACAACAACAAAACTACACCACAGAAAGGTTCTAATGTAATGACATTAGTAAACAGTGCATGCATATGTTTTTACCAATTTATATCACTTATAAAAAAAGATTTTATTTCACATGTATGAATATTTTGCCTATATGCATGTATATTTGCCATGTGTGTGTCCCACGGTGGTCAAAAGAGGGTGTCAGATTCTCTGGAACTTCAGGTACAGATGGCTGTGAGCAACCACATGGGTGATGGGAACTGAACCCAGGTCCTTTGCAAGAATACAAGTAGTGGGCTGGAGAGAAGGCTCAAAGGTTAAGATCAATGGTTCAACCACATGGTGGCTCACAGCCATCTAAAACGAGATCTGGTGCCCTCTTCTCACCTGCAGGGTCAGAACACTGCATACATAATAAATAAATCTCAAAAAACAAAAACAAATGCTTTAAAATGCTGAGTCAGCTCTTCTGCCCCATATCACTTAGTCTTTAGGCATGCAATGATGCTTCTATTTCATGTTAGTTTTCTCTCCAGGTCCCTTTCTGCAATCAAACCTTTCAGGATGGTCTTTCTTCCATTATTCAAGTGTTTTGTGTTTAAAGAGGTGAACTAATGGATAATATCAGAACAGACTAGAATGATTTTAATACAGCCCATATAAAATCACGTTCATCTATGAGGAAGCTTTGTTTTCTACACTTGCTAGACCATCTTGAGCTGCCACTCTGCTCCCTTCTAGATTACTTTGCTGCTAGTCTCTATCACATGGAAATTGAAGCCTGACTATAATTATGATACTATGTCCACTTACCTATAGCTAGGGTCACCATGATGAATGGGATATGTATCCATAGGAACATTTTCCATTGAAATATCAGTAAGAAGAAGGGACTTCCTATGCTTGAGGCTACACCGACTTCGAACCTCTTCAGACACTGTGAGTAGAGCTAACAGGAAAAGGAAAAGCAGATAAAAAAGAAAATCGTAAAAAACACAAGTGTGACCTAAAACAGGATTCATTTCTTCCAAACTTAAAAGGATATTACTATTACATGTACACATGAAAAGACTTGGAGAGTGTGAGATTGAAGTGTATATATCTGCAGAATAGACTTATCCTTAAGAGTTTATAGTCTACATAAACATGAAACACACAAAGAAATTTGATAAACACTTTACTTTCTCAGGCACTTGATTGCCTATTTGGTTTCAATAATCACAAAAAGCAGGCAGGGCATGTATTTGAAATGCATTTATAAAAATATTTTGGGATGTAAAATGGTTTCCTCAAGGTTACATGCTTGAAACAAACAAAAAACTGGCAACAATGAAAATCTGTTAAAGTGAAAATAGGCATCTTCCATCAAACTACATTGTTTGAGTAGAATACAGTAAATATCAGATAAGATAGATTTAATTTAGTAAATGGTGGGGATGGGACAGGCATCCCAGGTGAAAGAGCATAAAGAATGAGTATTAAAGAGGCAGAAAGCCCTGTAGGAGACAGTAAGTAGATTGGCTTGAAATAGCCTGTCCTTTCGGAGAGGCTATAAAAAGAGATGTTCATGAAATTTAGATAGAGGATAGAATAGCAGACTATGAAGGCCTGGGACGATAGGCTGATGCAATTCAATTTTAGGATATTTCAGATCCCAATGCAAATTCTTTTATGATCAAAAACATTTTGGCAAAATCATTACAATTTTAAATATCAAAGAACTGAACTGTGAATGCTCTATTTAGCCAGCGAACTAGTGCAAAGACCTGAAGCTAGTCGTGGGTATCTTTTGGTGATCCTAAGCCAACAATAGAGGTAGACTCATTTTGTTAGTTTTGAGCTTTTACCTGCTAAGTAAGCCACACTCTGTGTGTTCACCTCAAATTTGTCACAATTTCTATGTTTGTTAACAAGAGTTAGCAGTGTATGCAAAATTCTGACTGTTCTTGCAACAATGGCAGGTGAAGGATGCCTGTACCCTATAAAAAGAAAAAACAAATAACAAGTTAACTTAGTCCATGAACAAATGTTTGAGCTCTTCTGCTGTGACAAGTAACTATAAGAAAAGGAAAATTCCTGCTATCGAAGAATAGTCCTTTGTGAATGTGAACGTAAAAATGTGGAGTTAATTATACATAAGATTAAGTACCCACATGTGTACAAGAGGATAACTCTCCGAAACCCTAAAGGAGAGGGCATTAGGAAAGATGCTGGCATTGTTGATTTTTCATTTCCTAAACAAGCACAGAGGTTAGAATAATACAAACAAAAACTAAGCATCAGAGATCCCCTTGAGATTTCATTTGAAATTAAGGCTCTACTACTTAAAAAGTGTTTCTTCTTTGGGTCTGGAACAATGGCTCAGCAGTTAAGAGCACTGGCTGCTCTTACAGAGCACCAGAGCGTGGTTCCCACACCCCACAAAGTGGCTCACAACCACCTATACTTCCCAGTTCCAGGGGATCCAGTGTGTCTTATGGCCACCTCAGGTAACAAGCTCACAGGTATTACACATACACGCACACAGGCAAAATACTCTAAACATTCATGCACATAAAATAAAAACAAGCAGGTCTTTTAAAATTATTTCTTCTTTTTCTATTTTCTTCCTTGTTTGGTTTGGGTTTTTGTTCTTTAATTTTTGAAACAAGGTCTCACTATGTAGCTCTGGACTAGGCTGGCCTTGAACTCATAGAGATCTACCTGCTTTTGATTCCCAAGGATTAAATGTGTGTACCACCACACTAAGCGTAATATATATTTATTTTTATAAAAAAACTGCCTACCTTGACAATGGTGTGGCTTGGGCAGCATATGGTGCCACTGGCAGTGGGACCAGAATCTTACTCTAATGCATGAACTGACTTTGTAGAGCCCATTCTCTATGTAGAGATACCTTGCTCAGTCTAGGCATGGGTGGGGCTGGGAGTGTGGAGGGGGGAAGGGCCTTGGTCCTGTCTCAACAAGGGGACAAGACAGTCCTAGTTGACTTCCCAGGGGAGGCCTTAACTTCTCTGAGGAGTGGATTAGAGGTGGGGTAAGGGGAAATGGGGAGAGAGTGGAAAGAGAGGACGGAGGGGGAATTGGGATTGGTATGTAAAAAATGAATGAATTAAAAAACAAAATAAGAAAACCTGCCCACCTTAATAGAATATGGTTATGAAGCTATGAAGTCGGTAATGAGAAGCTAAACTAGGTAAGACAGTGAATTAGCTCTAGTCTAGTGGAGATGGTTGACTATAAAAACAATGAAATACAGAAAAGCAGTACCAGAATGGTGATGCTCTAAGGTACATAGTACACAGCAGGAGCACATGTACACAGTACAAGAGTGCTGATAGAGAACATGCTAGAAACAAGCTGAAGAGTAACTAGTATCTGAACATTAATGCACACTAACTGGAAATCTCTTTTACTCCTTGGCAATGCTGGAGACTGAACCCAAAACCTTAAACTAGGTTCTACATCTGAGCTAATCCCTAAGCCTTCTGTGATTAAATCTGTACAATAACATTCTGTAACATACATATATGAAATAACACGAATATGCAGTGTATTATTAACCAATAACAGCAATTAAGTGCTCAGTACTTATGAATTTTACTATCACTTATTTTGCTCTTTTAAGATATGATATGGAAATTAAGTTCTAGTTAAATACTAATGGAAACAACTCATGCAGATATGGCTTTTGATTAAAGTAAAATATATGGGTTAGATTATGTTATTTATCTCAAATAATCAATTCCTTTTAGTAATTTCTGGCTTCTTGATACTATTTTCATGAAATGTCCCAACAAAAGGAGTCTTTACCTTTTAAGAGGTGTCCAACTAGTGCAAAGTTAAAGTTAGAGTTGAAATTGAGTCCAACAAAGTGATCCATTTGCTTGCAGTGCCATTCCAGAGGATTCCGGATTGCCATAAATACTTCTTCTGGACTCTATTAAAAACAATTAGGAGATAGGCAGTTGATGGACTTTACACAAAAGTTTCCTTTTTCATTTCCCAGTACTGAAACCCCAAGTCAACTGAGCTACATATACTCCTGGGTCAGACACTTTATTTAGAAACTTACTTTTTCAGAGAAATTTTTAGTTAACAGAAAATCCCATAAGAACATGTAGGGTACTATAAATGTAAGATAGTCAAAAAGATAAGTAATAAGATAGTGGAAAACTCCAATTGCTTTTATTTACAACACAATTTGTGTGTGTGTGTGTTGGGGTGTGCTAGGAATTGAACCCAGGGCCTCATGCATGCTAGGCAAACACTCTACCACTGAGCCAGTTTTGAGCTATTGTTCTATTTTTTGTTTTTGGTCTCTCATAAATGAAATCCCATCTATCCCAGGCTGACCTTGAACCTGCTGCATAGGAAAGGTTACATAAAAGCGAACACCTTCTGTCTATAACCTTTTAAGTGCTAACATTATAGCCATCAGCTACAATGCCCAGCTACTTTTGCCTGCTAATTGCTATCATACTCATACAGAGACTCACTACGTTGCCCATGTAGGCTTAAAATTTCTGTTTTAGCCTCTCAAGTAGCAGGACCCAGAGGTGTGCACTATTTTCCTGACTCTACCATCCCCGGAATATTCTAGTGATCTCAATAAAGCTTCATTAACTCTGATTTCTAGTACTTTGGGGCCTTGGTGTCAAGATTAGTCCCTCCTTTTATGTTGTTCCAAAATAAAGGATGGCAAGGCAGGGGCTGATGAGAGGGCTCAGTGGTGAAGGGTGCTTGCGGTCAAGTTGGATCACCTAAGTTCTAACCTTGGAATCCACATGGTAGGAGAGATGATTCCCACATGTTGTACTCTTACCCCCACACATATTGTGACGTGACTCACCCCAACAAACACAAAAATACATGTGAAAGAAAGAAAATGGCAAGGTGGATGCTTTAAAGACATCTATTTTATTTGTAAATATTCTTAAAATACAAATAGTCAACAGTTAGTCACTACTGGAACCATCATTGTCTCAAGACAACTCCAGAGCAGAACAATGAAGTTAGAGAACAAGAGGCTAGCTCAGAACCAGACATATTCCAGATACTAAATTTTTTTTACTCCTTCTCTTTTTATTAACAGGTCCAACTGATAAACTTCAAGGTGTCTTCTACCTATCACTTTGTTTCCACACTTCCTAGACCTCCAGTTGTTTTGTGTCTGCACCACATTATATACACTGAACAAGTACTGTAGACCAGGTACCTTCATATTTAGGTCATGCTCTGTTTTCCCATAGTTCAGTTAATTTCATTTCAAGGAAATTTCAAATATAATGCAAACACATGTACACACACATCCTCTTTTCAAGAGAATCTTCTCTTTTCTCTTAGGCTGCTTCTATTTTTCTCCAAAACAAAAAGAATATAATTTTGTATTGGTTTTGAAACAATATTTTTCATTTATTTAGTGCACATATGCTTCTACTATGTCATTATGTAAGTCTTGGGACTTGAACTCTGGTTGTCAGGCTCAGTGGTAAGTACTTGCTAAGCCATACCACTAGCCCAATTTTGTACTGTTTAATTTTATCCTCTATACTCTGAGCCAAAATCCAGCCCCTATCTAGGTTAATAAATGTAAAGACGCTGCTAATGGTATTTTTAAAAGTGAGATTAGGCAAAGCGGGAGAGAGGAAGGTCAAACTAGTAAAACTAAGTATACAAAACTTCTCTAGGTTCTCCAACTTCCGTATCTGTTACTAATTATACAGATTTTTCACTAAGGATAATTTTTTTTTAAAAGATTTATTTATTTATTATGTATACAACATTCTGCCTGCATGTATACCCACATGCCAGATCTCATTACAGATGGTTGTGAGCCACCATGTGGTTGCTGGAAATTGAACTCATGACCTCTGGAAGAGCAGCCAGTGCTCTTAACCTCTGAGCCATCTCTCCAGCCCAAATTTTTAATAAGTTTATTATTGAATAAATAAAAAAGTCTAACATATATATTACAAATAAAAATAAATAGGGATAGAGAATGAAAATCAGCAATAATGAATGCACAGAGCTTGGTGTGGTAGCCATTATTACTCCTCATTACTACTTTAAAATTAAGGAAAAATTTATTTATTTATTTCATGTTTATGGGTGTTTTGCTTCCATATATGTTTGTGCATCATGTGTGTGCAGTGTCCAAGGAAGTCACAGAGGGCACTGGATTCCTGGGACTGGAGTTAAGAGATGATTGTGATATGTTGCCATATGGGTGCTGGGAAGAGCAATCAATGCTCCCAACTGCTGAGTCATCTTTCCAGCCCTACTTATTACTATTTCAATCACTAAGAGCAGGGCATATTGTTCTTGGCTATTTCTATATAGGAACTAAGGATTAAATAGTTTTTACTGACCTACTAAGGAACTATACTTACAATAAAATGTATTAAACTCATACTTAGATTATGGAGAAGCAGGAAAAGAAGACTCACCATGAGCAATGTGGAGCTCATAGAAAAGTCTACTCACCTTGTCATTGAATATCCGAAGACTATCTAAGGTGTGCAGGTTCTGTTCCAGAAGTGCAGTACCTGCTGAATACAAGTTGACTTCATCTAACTGTAGCACAGCCACGGCAACCCAAAAGAGGGCTTTGTGCAGTGGGGAGTCCTGGTAAAGGAGATACACTCCAGGTTAGTGTGACAAACCATGCATTTTGCAGCATAAAACAAAGCAGGATACCTCTCCAAATTCCCGTGTTTTCACTCCTTTAGGAAACATGAGTAGACAGACAAGCACTTGGATCCCTCCATGTGTCTAATTAAAAATATCAGCTAGGCTAAGAGCCTGAGCTTCCTCTGGGACTTCTCCAATTCTGGATGCCAAATCTAGTCTCCAGAGTTTGCTGACTCTTTTACAGTAGTCGCTGACACTGCCATTCCTTTGTCACCACTGGAGACAGTACCCAAGCTAACCTTCCTTCAGCATGCAGTTCCTCCCTTCTCTGATCTACCGTGCACTCTAGGCTACCTGTGTCCTGTTGTTATCATAAAGGAGTTCCAAACTACTTTCTGAAGACTACTGAATATTAGATTTAATTCTATTCAATCTTTACAATTTTCTCTATCACCTCTCTATTAGAATGGTTTATCCACCACTCCACTGTCCTGCTTATTTCTAAATCTAGTTAGAGTCTACCCTTTCAACTTCTCATTCTTACTAGTATAAACTCTTAACTCCCTCTCTCCCTCACTCCCCTTCTCCCTCTCTCGGTGGAGATGAACCCAGGGTCTCGTACATGCTAAGCAAGTGCTATCTCTTTGCATTACACACTAGTCCAGCATACAAACTCTTTTGTTGACCAGGCATACTTCTGACTTCACATTTCTCTGTAGTAATTAGGGATCATTAACTAACACATTAAGTAGTGGTCTACTGACTTTATTTGTTCACTTCTCAATATCCACAACCATCTAAGACACAGGACACTTTATTAACTATGTTTAATATATCTCTCTACCAGATACACAGATGTTCAACAAATACTTTATTAGATGAAAGAATTAAGAATTTATACTTACCTTTTTAAGTACCAAAGAGAAAAAAAAATATTGCAAACACATAAGCCTAGGAGAAAAGATATGCTATACTTCCTCTACCACAAACAACTAACTCTTGTGAGTTTCTTCTTCACAACCTCCTTTCAATCTACCCTCCTTTTTTCTTTTTCCTTTCCTCTCCCCCACTCTTCTTCCCACCCTCTCCTTCTCCCTTAACCCTTCCTTTCTCTTTGAGACAAGTATACTCTATGTAGCCCTGGCTGTCCTGGGATTTGATATGTAGACCAGGCTGGCCTCACGCTCATAGAGACTGACCTGCCTTTACTTCATGAATGCTGGGACTAAAGGTGTGGCCACCATGCTAGGCTAATCCATCCTGTTTTCTAACTCTTATGACAAGAGATTGTAGGAAGTTAAGGTCTACTAGACTGAGAGGAGCCAACCTACAGTCTACCTGGTACTGTCAGAGGTTCTGTTCCTGCATAGTCAATAAGGAGTGACCACGCAATGTCAACTAACGGGAACGCATGGGTGCTGGAAGGGTATATGAGCTTCCCCTCGTTGTTAAAAATACAAGTCGGCTGTCTGCTTTCTGACTGTTTGAGATGCTGACACTACCCCTTCTCACCCCGAACTCCCCGCCAATAAGAAAGACTCTAGGGACCAGAAACATCCAGTCTGACTATAATTTCTTCTTTATAAACTCTTTTCAACTCAGCATATTTTCTAAACTCTGTACAAGAAAAGACACATGGTAACAATACCCAAAATGAATAAACTCATGCTTGATACAATCATCACCTTATTGAGAAGCGGCTGTAATTTGGTCAGGGCTATCACTGTGGCTTCTATTAGAACTTGACTGTTGTACGTGTCAGGGCCCTTTAAGCAGCTTTCAAGCGCCTTTCAGGAAGACAGAAATCTTTATTTGACTTTTCATGGAAATAAAACATCAGCTCCTACAATGACTCTCAGATTTAGCTGAGACACATTTAGGTATTTGACAAGTAGTTTATTTCACAAACAATTTCTAAGAATGGTGAACATTGTATAATTGGTTTCTTATTTTAAAAATAATTCTATATTACATTCTAGTAAGAAGAGCATTATTATATTAATTATGAGTTATGTAGCTTCATATAAGGATATAAGGCTTTGAGAAATGATAGACTATTAAGTATACTTGATTAGAAAAAGAGCCAAACATTCCTTTTAAAAGGTATTCTTTGTTTTGTTGTTGTTATTTTTGAGACAGGTTCTCTCTATTACGTAGTGCTGGCTACCCTGGAACTCACTATATAGACCAGGTTGGCCTGAAACTCACAGAGATCCATCTGCCTCTGTATCCAGAGTGCTGGGGTTAAAGGTCTTTGTCACCACATTGAACTTAAAGGTATTTTCTCCTGATAAGATTTTATCACATCAAAGAATTACAGTAAGGAAAAAAAGTTTCAAAATATATCATTTAAATTTTGATTTTTTTTTTAAAACTGGAAGTTATAGTTTGTAATTTGGGACAAATCTTCATGTAAAATAGAGTAAGTACCTTGCTAAGAATTCGGATAATCTGCTTTATCTGCCCGTGAGACACACGTTTGCTAATACAGCCAAACACCACAAGAGCTCTTGGCTGCAGGGATGGGTTGTACTGAAATGCAAACCTGAAATTAAAAAGTCAAAGAACTTATAAAAATCTTTGTTTATGTACACAATAAACACAAGACTAATTAAATTATGCTGCAAGAGCTATTTTCAACAATACACATACTTTTACAATTTGTATTTAACTTAGAACACACCTTTGTGCTAGTTCTGTCCACTGATCCAGCCACTTGCATGTTGGAATATCTCTCATACATGCCTGAAAAACAGGATGCTCTGTATGTTTTTTTTATACACACACATGTACATAAATGTTTCTAGAAATATTTATGCTCATCATGTCATTAAGTGATATTTATTATAAAAAACACATTCCAGGGATTGGAGAGATGGCTCAGCAGCTAAGAGCACTTGATGTTCTTGAAGAGAATATAGGTTCTGTTCCCAGAATCCACAAAGTGCTTCATAACCACTCATAACTCCAGGTCTAGGAAATTTGATGTCCTCCTCTTGTGAACTCCTCTTCTGACTCTTGGGCACCAGGTACACATGTGATGCACAAACATACATGTAGGCAAAACATTTATACACATAAAATAAATCTGATTTAAAAAATGAACACATTCTAAAGAAATACCTTAAGTTCTATGTTTAATATAGCAGAACGAATCAGCATTTCCTCTGTATATCAGAAAATTATTTTTCAAAGTATTACTATGTAGACCTGGCTGGCCCAGAATTTCCTATATACACTCAGTTGGCTTGAAACTCACAGAAATCCACCTGCCTCTGTCTCCTGAATGCTAAGATTAAAGGCTTATGCCACTACATCCTATATATTACATATTTTAAATATGATTTTAGTTTAGTTTCTTGTCATTTTCCCTTCTGTACCTCCATGATCTCCAATAAAGCCTCTGTGACTGTTTCCAGGGATGTCAAAGCAAAAGTCTCCCTCTCATAGGAGCCTGGGGAGAAAGACCGGTCCCGGTAACTGGAACGGAAGGCGATGACAGCGGCTGACTTAACTTTGCTAATGCCAAACAGTAAGTAAAATTTGGGTAATGAGAATTCTGTTAGGCTGAGCCTTAAAACTTGCTTGGTTTCTTCTGTAAAAGAAAAAAAAATCAATATTTTAATTCTAAAGTGTTGTTTCATTTTGAATTCAAGAAAATTTAAATATCATGTACACATCACAGAGCCATGCTCCCTAAGTCAAATCTCTAGATGTATTGTATTAGCAGTTAGATCACACACTGGCACTGGTAAAGCAGCACTATCAACTTACAACAAGCTTTTAGACTATATGATAATTATGACTATCTGCATGAAACATAGAAAACCTTTATTATAGCTTGCCATGGCATGGAAATAATTTTTATTATTTTCTTCTTTGATAGAATTTCAAATTACTGCTTCTATGTCTGGTGAGATGATACAATCACAGTAATAAACCTGCAACAGTCAGGTAAGGTAAAACTGAGAAAAGAACTAGTTAAAAAAAAAAAAGATTACCTTCTCCTGTCTTTAAAAACAAAAACAACATTAACAACAACAAAACAAAATTACCTTCTAGAAACTTACCACTAAAATGAAGTTGTGAACAAGTACACAGAGAGTGAATGATATTAATGACCAATCCATGTGTGGAAGCTCGAAGGGACAAGGGACCCGTAGCTACTAAGAAAGTAACAACATGGAAGAGATAGGGTAGATGAGCTGCCACATCGAGGGAGTTGTTGAAGGACAGCATCAGCATGTAGCGGGCTAAAATAGCAATATCATCCCACATTAGATGTTGTTCTAAAGTTGGAGTTGGAGATAAGCAAGTCTTGTCTATTATTTTACACATCCGTCCAATAACCTGTAAAGAAGAACATGGTTTAAATACATGAGACTAAAACTTTTTTCATAAAAAAAGCTCAGGGGGCTGGAGAGACTGCTCATAGGTTAAAAGCACTGGCTGATCTTGCTGAGGACTTTGGTCTCCAGTACCCACATAGCAACTAACAACCATCTGCATGTTCAATCCCAGGGGATCTCACACCCTCTTCTGGCCTCTGCAGGAAATGCACACATGTGGGACACACACATACGTCCACTCACACACACATAAAAGAAAAGTAAATCCTACAAAAATAAATTCAGGGTTGATAAGATGGCTCAGAAGGCTAAGATGCATGTTGGAATATCTCTCATACATGCCTCAAAAACAGGATACTCTGTATGTTTACAAACACACACACATGTACATAAATTTTCTAGAAATATTTAATGTTCATCATGTCATTAAGTGATATTTGTTATAAAAAACACATAGCCAAATCTTGGTTTGATCCTTGGGACCCATCGGGTGGAAGGCGAGAACTAACTCCTACAAGTTATCCTCTGACTTCTACATATAAGAAGCCACAGCACACACACCCATACCCCCACTTTCTCTTAAATAAGTAAGTTTAACCTTAGCTAGTTACATGACAAAAACTATCAGGACGATAAACAGAAGTACTACAGTATAGTCCAAGAGGAACAGAAAAAGTGGTTACCTTACTTGACACCAATTTCACATTTCCAGAAGCCAAAGCCACAGCTGTATCTGCCATCACCTCAGCCTTGATTGACCCTAACCCTCCTGTAGCACTGGTTTTGATGAAACTGTCAAGCACAACATCCAGCAGATCTGTAATCTGGTGAAACAAGGGAAAGTCTTGCTGTTTTCAAGCATACTGATGGCATAATTTTCAATGAAGAAACACTCAAAGGAGCCCAAGAAGCAGAGACACCGTGTTTTCTTCCAGATTTTCAAAGTTCTAGTCTTAGAGACCTATAAACTATTCAGGACAGTATGAGGCTGTTTCCTGATTCCTTTAGACTAAGACCAATGTTCAGAGTTTAAATATCTGTACATGCCCACCTTCAGTCACTCAGAAAGTTGCCTCTCTGCTCATCTAAGACAGTAATACGTGACCAATCTAATGACTTTAACCACATCACACAACCAGGAAATTGGCTCCAGGGTCATTTAAAATTATTTAGACATTTACAGCATTGTCTAGTAAGGACTGCTTCCTTAATTGATTATTCTAAGGAATAATACTCATTTCCTTTGTCAGATTAAGGAAAGTTGTATCATAGCTTATGCTGCAATTGTAAATGAAACCAGATGTTCTGAACAACAGCATTAAGAAGCATTTACTGAGATTTGTGGTGTATAGGGAATGGGGTACACATTTAAACACTATTTATAACAAATGACAATAGGTTTCTACAGTTAAACTCTATGCAATTATACAAGGAGAAGAGTTCTGAAATACATTAACTATTTGCAGGGTTGGAAATGTATCTGCATGCTTCTGAAGGAGAGAATGGTATGCTCCGTATAACTAAGAGTTAGTAGCACAAGGAGATACTAGGTAAGTATCAGTGCAAATTCAGTACCTGCCCAAGGCTTCCCCATATTTTCGCTTGAATAGAAGGGTACATCTGCTTCTCGTTTATAGTCATTGTTATTAGCTTATCAAGGATGGCAGTAACCCTTTGTCGTTTGGCATCATCATTATGTTTACAAAAACGAACTAGATTTGACAGCCATGGAGTCATATATTCCAAACAAAGGTGCTTCAATTCAATACCTGTAGAGAAAATACTGAATTAATACAGATAGTCAATGAAAATTACAAATATTTTATTTTTTATGTCTATGAGTATTTTGCGTACATGTATATCTGTGTACCACATGCTTGACTGGTACCAAAGGAGGCTGGAAGAGGGTGTCTGATCCCCTGGGACAAGAGTTACAGATGGTTGTGAGCCAATTACATGGGTGTTGGGAATCAGATCCATGTAGCATGAATTCTAATTGCTCTTAATAATAAAAACCCAGAGTCAGATATTAGGAGGTGAAAGCTGAGAGATCAGAGAAGTGTAGCAAGTCAGTAAGGAGAGACCTTTTACCTCAGACCAAAGGGGCGATCCTGTCCTTGGACTGCACCTCAGACTATATATTCAGACTGCATCTGTCTCCACCAAACCTAAGACTGCACTGAGCCTTAGATTCCTCTCTCCCCTCAGCCATATCACTCCTGTCTCCACCTCCCTAGTGATTAAAGGCCTATGATCCCAAGTGCTGGGATCACCTTTGTGTGAGCTATTTCTTGATGGAGAAACCTTGTTAGCCAATTATCTTTAAGAGGTAGAGCCCAGTTAAGGTGCATCTTTCTGGAGCCTGAGAGAGAACTGGAGCATGAACCAGGTGCTCGCTGTCTGTGTGATTCCTGCCGGGCACAGCTGAGCTTGGACTTCTCATTTCTGTTTTGTGAGTTTTCCCCTTATAATAAATAAAAATATAATTGTTTTATTCTTTAACTAGCCTGGTTATTTCTTGAATCAAGCTAATTTCTACAGTTGGCACCCAACATGGGGCAAGCTGTGGTCAGGCTCCATGCTGTTCATTTTGGGTATAAAATTCCTGGCCCTGAGTAACCACTACAGGCTGACTTTGGGGTCTGAGGCAGGTGGACAGATGTGGGAGGCCAAGGAGGAAAAGGGTGAGGAATTTGTGCCCAGCACTGCCACTGCAGGCAACATACCCTCTGTCCCCAACAGGTGGCGCCTGCCTCCCTCCAGCAGCAAGAAACTGCTCTTTTGATAAACTGAACATACAGGACCCACGGGGAGATGACTGCTAAACTTCCACTGTCTCATGTGGCTGCCAAACAGTCAAAGACCCCTGGGGAGCACACAACCTGTGATTTACACTAAATGACTGTTTTAATTTAAACATCTTTCAGTGTTTGATGCTAAATTTGGATTCAAACCAGTCATGCGACTACAAGTGAACAGCGACACCTACTGGCAGGTAATGGTTATTGCACGTACTCCAGCTAACTCAACCACAGGTAATATTTAAAATAAAAATATAAATTGTAAATTAATAATTTAAAATGAAAAATGACAATTTAAGAATACAAAAATTCACTAGCATTTTTGCTTATACTATGTACAATTTCATGCAATGTTTTTATGGTTTCCCTCCTATCATTATATTTGATTTCTCTTTAAAAATATGGTTTGATAATAGGGCCCAAAATGAGGCACTTTTATAAATAATACAGTCTTTACATACTTACACTGATCAATTAAAAGAAAAATTCAAAACTCTGAAAAAATACAATTTGACTAACAAAACCCAGTCAAATGAGGCACTTTTATCTGTAATAGTCAAGCTTGTACCTATGTTAGGTTTTCTAGATATATATTGAAATATATTTCAGTTAGGTAGGTATTCTTCAAATCTTTCAGAGACCTTCAAAATATGACATTTAAATGTTTTAATAACTCAGGACTTTTCATGACAATGAGACACATCTGCTCCTGGCAGCACTAATTACTTCAAAAGGAAGATGGGCATCAAAGAGGCTCCTTATGGAGTTTGCTAGCCATTTGGGCAAGAAACTGCTCTTTTGATAAACTGAACATACAGGACCCACGGGGAGATGACTGCTAAACTTGCCTAAAGGTGAGACGATCCTTCAGGGTTCTTGCTTCATGAAAGAGTCTGCTAGACATTCTGCAGGACACAGAAGAAAGTGACTGACAAACGGCCAATATAGGTGGAACTGCCTGCTTCATGGAAAAGTCTGCTGGATACTATGGGCCTGTAGACTAAAGATGGATGCCCCAACAGTACAAAAGAACTTTTGGTGACTGTCCAGGTAGCAAGATATCTCTGTCAATTCTAGAGTTTTGGAAGTTGCTTAAATTACACTTCCTGTTTACTTTGGTAATATTATATCCTTCTGGAGTCTTTGATAGAGTTAAAGAATTGATAGTTATAATTACAGTTTTCCTTAGTTATGATAAAAGATAAAGTATAGATATAAATATTATAACTATAATTCTTAATACTTGTTCTGTTATATGTAATTTTACTATCTTAAAGTTAAAGCCTTCCTTTTTGTTTAAACAGAAAAGGGGAAATGGTGTAGGAGGTCCTTCTGTCTATGTGTTGCTTTTATTGGTTAATGAATGAAGAAACTGGCTTGGCCTATAGCAAGGTAGAAGGAAGGCAGAGTCAGGGAGAAGCCATAGAGCCTCCGCCAGAGACAGACTCTGGGAACTTTATCTGGTAAGCCACAGCCTCATGGTGATACACAGATTTTAAAAAATGGGTTAAATTAAGATGTAAGAGTTAGCCAATCAAAAGCTAGAAATAATGGGCCAAGCAGTGATTTAATGAATACAGTTTCTGTTTGATTATTTCGGGGCTAAGCGGCCGGGAACCAACAAGTGGCCCTTCCTCCAACAATTTCTCTTAGACTGGATCAATTTTGTGTAGCTCAGGGTGTCCTTGAACTAACAGAGATCCATCTGCCTCTGTATTTCAAGTCCTGGGATTAAAAATGTGTACCACCACTCCCTGGCCTCTAGTGGCTTAGCTCTGCACTCTGCTCTTCAGGTAAGCTTTATGTGTATTTATTTATACAGACCCAGGACCTCTGGAAGAGCAGCTAGTATTTTTAACTGCTGCCCCACCTCTCCAGTCGCAGCAATGATTTTACCATGAAAAAATGGAGGGGAGGCTGAAAGCAAAGATTGTTAACTTGAATTAGGCCTGGACAAACATTTAGATAGGAGGTAAAGATACTAAGCTTTGAAAAAAAATTTTTTTTTCCTTGTTTGGTTTTTCGAGACAAGGCGTGTATAGCCTTGGCTGCCCTGGAACTCACTCTGTAGAGCAGGATGGTCTTGAACTCAAAAGCTCTGCTTGCCTCTGCTTTTGGAGTGCTGGGATTAAGGGTGTGTGTCACCACTGCCCAGCTGAAGAAATAATTTTAAGTCAATAAACCAAACCAGGAGTAGTGGTACCCACCAAGCCTGATCTACAGAGTGAGTTCCATGATAGACAGGGCAACAGAGAAACTTGTCTCAAAACAAACCAAACAACTGTACTGAAACACATACAGCAAAACTTTTAGCATTCTAACCTTTAAATTTTGTTGTTGTTTTGTTTTAGATAGGGTCTCTCTACATAGCCCTTGCTGTCCTCAAACTCATAGAGTTCCACATGCCTCTGCCTCCCTATTGCTGGGATTAAAGTGTACCCTGCCATGCATGGCCATTCCATTCTAACATTTTTAAGAATATATTTCGGTGGCATGAAGTACATTCAAATTGTTACATGACTACCATCACCACCCATTCTTTGAACATCTTATTATTTATTTATTTGAGACAGGGTTTCTCAGTAGCTATGGAGCCAGTTCTGGAACTTGTTCTGTAGACCAAGCTGGCCTCAAACTCACAGAGATCCACCTGCCTCTGCCTCCTGAGTGCTGGGATTAAAAGCATGCGCTATCACCTTCACTTTTCCAAACTGAAACGTTGGATCTAATCACTTTTAGTGGCATCATATTTTCTATATTAAAGAGAACCAGCAATTTAATGTTTGCTTGTTTGATTTTCCGACTCTTTTTTTCTATTAAGTAGCTTTAATAAATTGGAAAGTAGGAAAAATGAATACATGACAATGGAGGTCATGAAAGGTCACTTTGATGAGGGGCAGAACTGAGAGAGGCTTCTGGATACTAGAAATATTGTGGGCTGTGATTTAGAAGACACTTTGATGACGCATTCACTGTCAAAGCTCACAGATTAATACCTAGTCACTTAATACCCGCACACTTTACTATAACAAGATACACTTTAGTTTTATAACATGAACATAAAAACAGTATGCTACAAATATCTTACCATTAATTCTTTTTAAAAGAATGTGTGTGTGTGTGTGTGTGTGTGTGTGCGCGCGTGCGCGCGCGCGCACAGGGGCCAGAGCCCTGGGGAGGTCAAAGGATAACTTCACGGGTTTTCCCCCCTTTCACCTTTACATGGGCTCTGGGGATTGAACTCAGATTGCCAGGCTTTGTGGCAAGTACCTTTACCCACTGAGTCACCTTGCTGGCTCCTGAATATGTGAATATTCTTAAGGGTCTAATCTACTTAAAAGTCTTTCTAGAAAAAAATCATCCTTGTTTCAATGCTATTGACCATTAGGATTTAATCTTTAAAAGTATTTTTCAATCTGATACCTAATCAGTCATTTCACAATACTTTCAATATGTATTTTTTAAGTAACAAACTTAAAAATTCTTTTCTTAGTATGATGGGCATGGTTCTGTGACTCACAAACCGACAGAGCTCTTCTCAACTAAGGACACTCAGCTTTCCACGGTCTCTCCAAAGTCATCTCCAGCTCTAGATTGGGCATTCACTGTTTGTTTTCTTTCTTTCTTTTTTTTTTTTTGTATTTGTACTCTTTGTATATTCCAAAGTCTCATGAAGCTGATCTGTTCATGATTTACTCTGCTTCTATCTTGTGTTTGTTTCACCTATTCTACTTTCATAAAAGCAACTAAGTACCCACTTCTTTTATTAACGCTTCTAGATTTATATTCAATTCTTAAATATAATCAGAACTTACTCTGGTATCTTTTGTGCAGATGGCCTAACTTAGTTCATTTTCTAAACTCATTTAGATGGTTTCATCTTCCCAAACAGTTTGTGAAGTTTCAGCTGTCTGCTTCTCTTAAGTGGATCGATCTGTCTGCTGATTTGTGAACATCGGTGTTTTGATACTGCGCCATTACAATGAGTACAGATGTAAAGACACCTGTAATATTTGTACTTCCTTTCTTTTCAATATTTTCTCAGATATTCATTTTCACAAGAATTTAACATCATTGAAAATTTGAAATTCCATAGCTACTTTGATGGGGCTGGATTAAATCTGAAATGATTTCACAAGAGCTGTTTATACAGGAACACAACATGCCTGTTCACACACATATCTTCAAACATTTATTTATTAATAAAGTTTTGCGCTTCTCTTCTTTTGCCAAACTTATACAAGTTCTTATCAGAGTTACACTCCTACATCTTTTGCTTGATGAAAAAAAATAAAAACCAAAAACAAAAAAACACAGAACAAAACATATCTGACATAATCTTAATGATTTGTTAAAAGCATTTAAAAACCTAATACTGAAGTATTAAGAAATATGTCTGAAAGGAGAATGCAGGGGAAAAAGCTTTTTGTATTACAGGGAGAAACAGGAGAAGAACATCATCTGTGCTACTACAGGGTGTGGAGGTGGTCAGATAAAAAGAATAGGTAGTAAAAACAAACTTGGGACTGATGCTGCATCTAGCATCATCTACCATGACATTCTTTATGAAACCCAAATGTCCAATAAAAACCATAGTTCAAAGTCAGCTATAGAAAAGAAAAGTAACTATTTCATCAATAACCAAGGAGATGGGTTCAATTTCTGTCTATGAGAAGAAACACTAAAGTTCATGTCGTGGAAATGAAGGAAATCCTTGAAGCGCCTGGACACAGGCAAGAGGAACCCCCTGCTCCCTGCACTTCCTGACAGAGTTCTGACAGGCTTCTCTGTGCATCACACCGAGATTCTCTTTCAGAGTTCCTTCAATTACAGGGTACCCAGGCCAAAAGGGGTTGGGGAGAGGGAGGAAAGTTTTTTAAAAGTACAAATAAAGTAAGTGAAAGACCACTGGTAAATTTCCAAACAAAAAAAGTTCTTTGAATTTCTTAGAATCATTTTGAGCATTAAAGAAAATCATTACTTACTAGATTTGCTAAATCCAGAAATACACTCTTCCAAAAACTCTAAGGTGAGGTGTGGCTCATTGGCTGCAAGCGTCTTACTGATTGAGACAATAAAGAGGGTGTTGTTGGCAGGGATGCATAACCCTGATGTCTCTAGTAACTGGCCCTCAATTTTTAAATTAAAGGTACAAGTTAAGGCACACAGAAGATTATAGGCAGCAGACCTAAGAGAAAATGCAAAGGAGATTGTTTTAAATTTCTTTTGTAATTTTATTTTTCCCACAACATACAACTCAAGATTGTATTACAAAGCACAGTTAATTCTTTTTCAGTGTTATGATTGACTAGAGATAGAATGTAGAGTAAGCTCCAAACAAGAGATTCATGATTGGTACCACAAGAGCCCACAAGGCTCCTAAGACAGGCAGGTATAGTAGGCCTGTCTAGAAATTTTCACAGGAGCATAAACCAGCAAAGATTTAGGGACTAGGTGAATCAATAGGAACAAATGACAAAATAAAACCATGCCGTGTTTTCAGTGAGGTCAAAACTCTGCTGGTGGTTACTCTCTGGTAGACCTAGTGAAATAGAGACTAAGAGAGAAAGAGGCCTGGTGGCACACAACTTTCATCCTGGCACTCACAAGGCAAAGGAGGTGGATCTCTTACAAGTTTGAGGCCAGCCTGGTCTACAGAGGGAGTTCCAGGCCAGGCAGGGCTACATAATGAGATCCCTTCATTTTTTAAGAAGAGGCATTTAATCAGATTATAATGTTAGGAGTGTTCAAGTAAGGATATCCCCAAAATGTCTGTGTGTCCTACAATTTTCACTGCAAACTAGTGGTTAAAATCAAAGTTAAAAAAGATGTAGCTACATCTTTTGCTCTGTGACCTCATTCTATTATACAAAACCATTGAAACCAATCATACATTACCTATGGTCTGTTAGAACAAAAAAGTAAGCTACAAACATATTTAAGCAAATCAGAACAGTTTAAAGAACTTCAGTGTTACAGTGCTTTCCTTACACATGGGAGGCCCCGGTTTGATCTCTAACATTCCAAAATAATGCCCCCACTCCCAATTCCACCCCATTCCACTCCATCCCACACCACCCTATCCCATACCAAATAACAAGCTCAAGTTTAAAATACACACACACATGCTCGCACGCATGCGCACGCGCAGCCCCCCTTCCCCCCCAAAAAATCCTGTTGGGTTATTCAGTAAATTTCAGGTTTTCATTACCTTTGAATTTTTGCCATGTTGAAACATATGGAAAAAGCCATGGAAATTTGTCTAAGTGTTTTTTCTTCTGGTATGATATGCTTTACCAACAACTGTAAGCTATCTGCTTGCTTTGTCACTGAAAATGGTACAATTTCACTCAAACTAATAATAGTGAGATAGCTATTAGCATTATTTAACAAAGATGTCATAGGGCAAGGCATATGGCACAGATCTGTAATCCTAGAATTTAGGAGTCCAAGGCAAGAGGATTGTAAATTCCAGGCTAGAAAGACCCTGTCCCTAAAATCAGAAAACCTGATCTAGAAATAATAAAAAAAACTACTTGGAATTGAGAACAAGCACAGGTTCATAGCTCAATTTTCCTAAAACTGAGAACACTAATGTCATTTCTTGTGGATTTATCTTTCACTGACTTTGCAGAAACGTGAAGTCATACTATGTTAATGTTATTTTACACTATTTAAGAGCTATAAAAAATGGCTCCTGGGGCTGGAGAGATGGCTCAGCTGTTCTTCCAGAAGACCTGGGATCAATTCCCAGCACCCACATGGCAGCTCACAACTGTCTATAACTCCAGTTCCAGGGGATCCGACACCCTCATAAAGACACACATGCAGGCAAAACATCAACGCACATAAAAATAAAATAAATCATTAAAAAAAACCACCTGGGCTCCTGTAACTTGGACTATGTGTCAGAGAGCCTTCCGGGAAAAGGGAAGTCAAGCACACATAAAATTTAGTGAGCCTTTTTTGGGATTCGATGAAGCTTATATAAGTAAAAAAGTTATGTTGATTATTGATCTTGAAATCTCTCCCCTATCCCAAGACAGAGTCTCACAATGTAGTCGTGTGAAAAGTATATGCTATCACATCTGACTTATAAATTTTAATTAGATTTATTTATTTGTGTGTGTGTATGCATATATGCAGACACAAACAAGCCAGAACACATACAAGAATGTCAAAGTTAGTCTTCCACAATGTTAGTCAAACACTTCTTTACCATGGAGCCATTATGCTGGACATTTACCTTTTCTTTTAAATAAAGGAAAAATTGAAAGCCTAAAAGGCCCACTATGAAACCTGAGCTATGCTATATATCTCCTAAGAAAGAGTTCCTAAGTCTAGTATCTCTCAGATGTGTTTCTGGGTTTGAAGTATTTACATAGGTTTTACAAAACGAACACCTACCTATAATTAAAAATTCTGAAATAGGCTGGGTGTGGTGGCAAGTGACTTTAATCCCAGCAAGTTCTAGGCAAGCCAGAGCTATACAATGAGAGCCCATCTTAATAAAAAATGTCATGTTATAAATTCTGGACAAAATACACAAGACACTTCAGATTTTGGGGCATTTTGGATTTTAGATTAGGAATGTTCCATCTCCATTAGTAAAAATCTTGACATTCCAAGCCCGGCGGTGGTGGTGCACGCCTTTAATCCCAGCACTCGGGAGGCAGAGGCAGGAGGATCTTTGTGAGTTCGAGACCAGCCTGGTCTACAAGAGCTAGATCCAGGACAGGCTCCAAAGCCACAGAGAGACCCTGTCTTGAAAAACCAAAAAAAAAAAAAAAAAAAAAAACACTTGACATTCCCAAGATATCTAAGATAAAGAACCAGCTAAACAAGAAAAGGAGAGGGAAGAAAGAGGCAATGGGGAACCAAAGAGAGAAAAGAAGGGATGGGGAAAAATACTATTCTCTAAACAAACTGCTCGTTAGTGTTGTACTATCCAACCACAAACGCTATTTATCGAATCTTTACAGGTGCTGTAGGAAGGCATGTTACTGTTACCACAAAGGAGAGTTCAGACATGAGAAGTGAAAATAGCAGCTCCACACCAAAGCCAAATCTGCTGGCTCTACAGGCTGACACAGCAAATCACAATGCCCAAACAGAACCAACTAGACTGTGCTCAGAGGAAAGAAAATGAGGAAGGGAGGGGAAGATGGGGAGGGAAGGAAAAATCTTTTCAAAAACAGTTCTGAAACTGTTATCTTAGGGCTGATAGTTGAAACCCTGAGCTGCACCGGGTTCTACCACAGCTGCCCTCTGGGGTTCAGCTGTTGTTCCTTCATGGGATCCACATCTGAATCTCTAAGACAATGTTTAGGTGCCTCATTCACCAAGTCCCAGCAGCGTTTTGCTTCAGCCCCTCAGTTATACATTGTCTTCCACTTGGCCACAGGTCACCTGAAGGGTAATTTAGGGCCACAGCAGTGACAAACTTTGTGTGTATTTTACTGAGATGCTTTCCAATGGATATCATGTTGCTTTTGCCACTGAGGCAAAGGAGACCAATGTAAATTTCTTTAGAGAATCTTACTAAGGTGAAATAGGTAGACAGCCGGGCGGTGGTGGTGCATGCCTTTAATCCCAGCACTTGGAAGGCAGAGGCAGGTGAATCTCTGTGAGTTTGAGGCCAGCCTGGTCTACAAGAGCTAGTTCCAGGACAGGCTCCAAAGCCACAGAGAAACCCTGTCTCGAAAAACAAACAAACAAACAAACAAAAAGAAAGAAATAGGTAGACAGTAGTAATGCCTTTGGGTCACTAAACTTTAGGCCTTCCTTCTCTAAACAATGATACTCTTAGTGAACAGTGATACACCATTAAACCTGAAGTGAACTTAAAAGACAATTAAAAAAGAAAAGAGGGGGAAGTGCGGGAGAGAAATACCTACCGTAGACTAGGGTCTGAACTGCCTAAATTAAGTAATGCAATATTAAGCAGTGTCCCAGGGACATCTTTTGGTCGAATCTTGGTATGCTGGGGGATGGAGTCAGGTTGTGACAGCTCCCAGCGGGTCCTGATATGAATGATAGACTGGACAATGGCTTCACACTCCTGATGCATGAAGGTAAGTGGTGTGCCTTGGTTTGCAATGGTTAAGGTGAACTGGTTCTCATCCACTAGGCAGATCTCTTCGATTTCAGAAGCATAGTAGATGTCATTTAAAAAGACGGACTGCCCCAATACTTTTGTTCTCTCTGCTGAGGTTACTTGAACAGCAGTAGAACCAACCTGAAAAATGAAAGTGAGGAAGAGGAGAATTAAATTCCATTATATAGAATTCTCAGAAGGTTCAAAGCCAACTCACCCAAGCACCCCCACATGATGTTTGCCATTTAAATGTTACTATTATATATTCAAGATTACTTAACAATTACTTATAAATATACTCAAAAGAAACTGACACGGTCAGAAAAGAATTATCCTATAAAAAAGGCCAAGAATTCCATAAACAGGTGATAGAATGGGTCAAACTCACCACTCTGAAAAACCATGAACTGATTAAGAGAACCATCAATAGGTCCTTTTCACCCTGCACACTTGACTGCTGGGCAGAGTCACAGTGAGGAACTACAGCATTCTTCTGCCCCAGCCTGATCTTCAGTGCCTTAAAAGTTAATCTATTTTATTTGTATGAGTGTTTGACTGCATACATATCTGTGCATCACATGTGTTTGCGCCCTCAGAAGCCTGACAATTCCCAGGAACTGAGGCTACAGACAGTTATGAGCCACTGTGTGGGTGCTGGGAATTGAACCCTAGGCCTCTGGACACCAGCCCCCATGAGTGTCTTTTAAGTGCATACTTTTCACACCTTTTGCAGGACCACAAGGAATACAGAAATCTTTGTCTTTCCACATCTGGATGTAACTGATATTGGATATGCAACTACAATAATACTTGTAGAGGTCAGACTATAAACTGGCTGGTCAAGAAAGGCACCAAATCATTAAAAACAGATGGGAAGTTACCTTAATAGAGACTTTGGTGTCTTTGTGAGCTAGCTTGAGAGCATTGTGGAACACCTTTAGGTCCTCTTCCAGAGCCAAGGTAGCAGCAGGAAGTTTCTGTTGCTCATGCTCTATGTGCTCAGCCAGCTTCCCGGGGCAGTCAATGAAAATAAGCCGTTTGCTGCCCTTCAGGCCAGTCAGTAGCCGCTCGTGGTACTTGGTGTACTCCCTGACCCAGGAGTTACAGTTATAGATATAGACTGCAGAGACATTATCATAAGCGAAGCCAGGAAAAACAACAAACCACTTAGAAAGGAAGTCTGTTTTAAAGCGATTGCTAGGTCCAGTATGGGTAAGGTCCACTACAATTTCATATGGCTTTGCATAATATGGCTTTAAAGTCAGCAAGACATGGTATATCAGCAAATCACCATTGATTTGGCCAGTTTTGAACCTAAGGAAGGCAACAAAAAGGATAAACATTGTTAAGATTTCTGAATATATGGAATGTAAATCTCTTCTTTTGTTTTACTTTAATTAATTATGCATGCATGCATGTGGAGGCCAGAAGACTGTAGTGATATTTTATTTGTAATCTAACAAATAAAGCTTGCCTGAAGATCAGAGTGCAGAGCTAAGAGTTAGCCAGAGAAGCTAGGCAGTTGTGGCACACACCTTTAATCCTAGTACTCAACAGAGGCAGACATATTTCTATGAGTTCAAGGCTACCCAGGGCTAAACGAGATTGAATGTGTCTAAGAGAGAAACAGAGCTCAAAGGTGATCCCAACACTTGGGATCATAGGCCTTTAATCCCAGCACTAGGGAGGTGGAGATAGGAGGATCGATATGGCTGGGCAGAGATAGGAATACAAAATGGGAGGAAACAGGAGCTCAGATGCAGTCTGAGGTTTTGTAGAGACAGGATAATCCCTTTGATCTGAGCATTGGTAGAGGTAAGAACTCTCTTACCTCTGGCTGTCTGCTTTGCTTCTCTGATCCTTCAGTTTTCACCCCTGATAGCTGACTCCGAGTTTTTATTATTAAGAACAATTAGAATTCGTGCTACAGAAGACAACACAGGACACCTGTGGAGGTCAGAGTCAGTTCCCCTCTCTCTACCACATATGTTCTGGAGATTGCATTCAGGTTGTCAGGCTTGCAATGAAAACATTTGTACCTGCTGAGCCATCTCGAGGGCCCCTTTTAAAAATTTTATGATTAATTTTCTTGTATTTTTGGTTGTGAGGCTAGCCTTTCACAGCTGAGCCATCTCTCTGGCCTGATTAATTTTCCAAAGAGGACAATGATACAAAGCAATTATTCGAAGTGTAGATTTATGGTTATATTTCTTAGATACTGTGGTCAATAAGGCTAAAGAGAGAAGGAACAAACTGCCTTAAGAATTTTGAAAATAACAACGAATCTGTCCACCAAGAAAGAAGGAAGACAGCGGAGAGGGAGAAGGCACCTGGGCGCACCATATTTCTCAGAGAAGCCGCTGTTTGGAAAAGGTACCCAGTAGCTTTAGTCAGCCCATTTACCTGACCTTGAACAGAAGGTGGCTCAGCAATGAACACAAAGACTCAAGTCAGGACAGTAAAGTCAGAGGCCCAATTCACAGGCTAGTTTAGATTGTAGGGGTTGGAGAGCTTTCTCCCCATGTTTGTAATTAAGAAAATACGCAGTCCTGGGAATTGTTAACTTATCTTAGGGTATGATGGAAAAGCATGCCTCAAAACCTGAAGAGGAGTTGAGAAATGAAAAGACAGTCTGGGGTCTTGGCCATAATCTGAGTCATAGATAAAAATCTCTCCTATGGTTAGATTTGCCCCCAGACTGTGTAAACTAGTAAGTTCCATGCTTTGATTAAACCACATTAGGTCATATACCACGTCCACTTGGCTTGGGTTATGGAAAACTGGCTGGGGCAGTGAGGGAATGAAGAAAGTACTGACACAGATGCAAGTACAGAAAAGCTGGGGTCAGGTGGGCTACGCATGCTCTGATGGAGTTGCACCAACGACTGCAACAACCCAAAACTCTCAGAAAGTTTATTAGGTACAGCCTAGGTTAACCAGTCTTGGTAGGAGGCCTCTGTAGGTGAGCAGTCTTGGGCTTTACAGATCAGGGGGAAGGAAGCGGCAGTTGCTAGTTTTGGCATACACTGGCCAATTATTGGTAATACTCATTTTTGCATACACTGCCAACATTCTCAGGGACCAGAGGAAGGCTTTACATACTTCTGAGCTTCAACATGGGTCTATGTGTGTAGGGGGCTGGGGAGTGGGAGGAGAGGGTTTGCCATTCCCATGGATTCAAACATTATTCATTTAGGACTTTATTTGGTCATTACACATTCACTCAGGGCTTCCTTGGCATCCCACAGTCATACATTGCTTAGAACTGAAAGAAAATTAATCAACACAAGTAGGCACAGAAAGGAAGCTCTGAAGAATGTGGTGCTCGACTCTGATCCAAACACCTGCATTAACTCAGGCCCACTGTTCTCATCTCTTGATTATCTCTGAGATATAATAAATATCTTTGTGTAAGAAATTTTAATATTGTTGTGAAAGAATAAAATGACAAGTTGAAATATTTTTAAGACGAAAGGAATATTTTAAGATAATAAAAGAAAAAGAAAATATACAGGTTGGGCATTCCTATTCTGAAAAAAACTTTGAGTGGCTCAGGATGCCAGGTTTGGAAACTCAAACCTGATACTCAAAGCACAGATACACTAACAGTGTAAGTCTGCCTTCAGTTACATATGCAGGAGGTATATATGAAACAAATGAATTCTGTGTTTTGTATTCACCACCAAAATTTCATTGTATGTGTATGTAAACGTAAATGTTGCAAAATCCAAAGGAAAACTAAAACTGCACACCTGTCTGGACATAAGCAGTTTGGACAAGGGGTGTTCAGCCTGCATGTATGTTCTACATTACTCATTAGAGGGACAACAGAGAGAAAAAAAGCATGAAGTTTAAAAGGAGGAGAGGCCAACATGAATTGGCGAGTTGAGTGAAAGCTATGTAGATACACTTAAGAATCAGTGGTGGAATCTGGGAGAGGGAAGTCTGAATTCAACAAGAAAAGCCAGGGACTGATAAGAGGTAGCTACGTTGTAGTACAGCATTAGGTCTACACAGCTAAGTTCTGAAAGATGCAGGTGGGTAGTAAGTGATGCTAAAACCATGAAGGCCATCAAAGGCTCAGCCTTTGCCTGGGCATTGGACATTTCTCAAGCTATGTTTTGCGGATGTTCAGTGTCAGAGCCAGATGACCAGCTTGCTAAATAAAAATAAAATGGCTGATCCCAGCACAGGCCTACTAAACATGAATATACATAGGGAGTGTGACATTTTTGTTGTTTTAAACAACCTTCCCATCTTACATAAGTATTGTGGAATCACTATGGGCAAGTTTTTCAACTTTTAGTAAGAAACAAGGAGGTTGGGGTTTTGCTCAGTTGACAGAGTACTTGCCTAGTGGATATATGAAGGCTTGGTTTCAATCGTTGGCATTACATGTATGCTACAAGCCTGCAATCCTAGCACATGGGAGGAAGGAAGGATGATCATAAAGGCAAGGCCATCCTCAACTACATAGTGAATTCTAGGCCAGCTTTGATTACATGAGAACCTGTTTCAGAAAACAAACCAACAAAAATCTTCAAAGTCATCATGGGCAACTATAATGATATTTATTTTAATAAATAAAGCTTGCCTGAGGAACAGAATGCAAAGCTAAGCCACTAGAGTCCAGGGAGTGGTAGCATACACTTTTAATCCCAGGATTTGGGAGGTGGAGACAGGAGCGATATGGCTGGGCGGAGAGAGGAATATAAAGGGGAAGAGACAGGAGCTCACTGGAGTGTGCAGTCTAGGCAGTCTGAGCACTGGTAGAGGTAAAGGTCTCTCTAGTGGCGTACTGCTCTGCTTCTCTGATCTTCAGCTTTAACCCCTAGATCTGACTCTGGGTTTTCGATAGTTGTGCTACAGGCAACTTAATGAAACTCTAACTCAAAATAAAAAGGAGAGGAGGTCAGAGGGCTGACTCAGTAAGTAAAGATGCTTACCCTGCTAACTTGGTGACCTCAGAACCAAATAAAGGTAGAAGGAGGGAGGTGATTCCATGTACTTGTCCCCTGATCTCCACAGTCATGCCATGGAACAGACATTCAGTCTCTCTCCTGTCCAGACTCAATGTCATGTACATATATACATAGTAACAATAAATAAAAAATGTAAAATATACAAAGAGGGTTGGGGATAGAGCTTTGCTGTAAAATGCCTGTCTGGCATGCAAAAGATACTGAGATCAGTCACCCGCAACACTCATAATTAAAATTTTAAATTACGTAAATTCAAAGATTTTGTTTTTTTAAAAAATGAGGACGTGGTCATTAGCTCAGTTCATTAGTGTGGTGCTCATTAAAAAAAAAAAAAAGAGGGATATGGATATGATTATAGAGTTCTATCCAAGATACATGAAGTACCCGGGACTAGTACAGATGTTTAGTAGTCTAAGTACATCACTATGTGGAAGTAAAATTAGAAGTAAATCCACGACTATGAAAGGATCCAAAGTGTGATATGAATCGAGAGGATCTGTTATAATCCAGGTCTCTGCTAACATCTACAGAGCCACAGAGCTCATTAGGGACAGCTGTTACCACAGAAGACAGTGTAAACCCATTCTAGACATATCTAATCGAAGGTGATGCCAGGACTTGTGCACATACCCGACCCTGCAAGCATCCTCGAGTTCAAATCACTGTTGCAGTTTCCAGTTTGAAATGTCACTTATGTGTGTGACTGATTCTCCTATCTGACAAATACCTACAAGAACTTCACATTTATGTTTTAAAATCTGTCTGTGGTACAAAATAAAAAGTCTAAAAATGATTTCAATGCCTTGATGTCTTCACATATCTTCCACTGAATAATACTAATTTTAAAAGCAAACAGCAGGCAAAAGCAATGAGCCAAAGGAGGTCAAAAGAAACGAAGTAGAAAGCCCTCCCCATTCTGGGGGTGGAGATTTGCTCTACAAAGCTTCTTGTCACCCCAGTGGCCAGCTAGAGCAGTTGGAGCTTCTGCCTCCCACGTGACATGTGTTTGAGTCGCATTGGAAAGGAAATGTGTCATCTGTGGTTTGGTTTGAAAAGTGGAAAGCTAGCTGTACGCATCCTCTTAAAAAACTGTAGATTTCAGTTTCGTAGTCTCCCAACTGTTCTACTTTAAGTAAGAAAAGAAGAAAAGAAGTGGTTTATTAAATAAAGAGTGTGGCAGAGCATTTGTAAGGTAGGTCATACATGTGGCTTTTCTCATTCCTTTTCACTCGTAACTCTGTTCAGATTAGTGCTGAGAAAGTGTTTTGTTTTTTTTTTTCAAAGATGTATAGATCTAACAAAGCAGAATTGTTGGTTTTCTATTCTATTATGGAAAATTATGTAAATAGCATAAGCAATTAGAGCTAGGAAATTTTTAATTATTAATATGAAGTTTTAAACCAGAATGAGGAAGAACCTGAGTATGGACTCAAATGAGTTGAAAAGTTTTTTTCTTTTTTCTTTTTTTAAATTAGGGAAATGTATTTCTCATTACTAGAGTTTAGGCATTATAAATGTGACTAAAAATGATGAGACAAAAAACAAAACCAGAAAGCCTTGCTAACCCAACCCTTGCTAACCCAACCTGGTCTCCAGGGCATAAAAAGATGTAGGAATAGTCCTCAGTTCTCAAGCATTTGTGAGCATAAGAGAAAGTCTCATTTTGTCAGCAGCTTGTTTACTGGGGCACGGAAGCACATCTGGCTGAAGACAATCAACAGCAGGCCTATTATGTGTCCTGTGGTACACTGCTAGCATGTAGATACAGTGATGCATACTGCACTGTGAATGAACTAATGTGATTTGAATAACATGCTGTAAGTCATTTTAACATTGAATGCATGAATCTACTCTGGTAGAAAACGATGAACATTTCTTAATAACCCAATTAAAAGTGCTTCTTTTTGTGAACAACTCAAAGTATCGAGAGAATCCTATCATTCAACTTGAAGACTGAAGCTGAATACTATTACACAAAAATCAGAGCACTGTATCTTGAAGTGTCTACCAATAGTCATAATCTCGACAATGATCTGGATCCCAGAACATTTTGCAGGTTTTGTTTTGTTTTTCCCTCTCTACTCAGAGTTAGTTTATAGTTAGTATCATTTACAATATGTTACTTTTGTCTGTGCAACTTAATACACTTGTTAATCTCAATTTCTGTTCACTAGCATTCAGATATTGTCTAGTGGCATATAGTGTCCCATAGAAAACCACCCTGCTCCAGTATGACTGCCAGAGTGGCATCTCTGTCATTTGGAGTGGTTTAGAGACAGAATCTCACACCCTAACCTAGACCTGAAAAAAAAAGACTCCTTCATATATTCCAGTTTGAAAACAACATCTATAAGACACACAGGGTTCTTAACAAGACAACCCATTCATTCTTAGAACAATCTAGAGTTTGCACTAAGTCTCCTCTGAATAAAATACTATTTCAAGAGTTGCTCTGGAGAACTGTCATAGTACAAGAAGCACCTCAGCCGAACCTGGTCACACATACTCGTGCGCGCGCGCGC
>JAQHUG010000114.1:4216146-4237239 GCA_028555095.1 Dicrostonyx torquatus
CGCGCACACACACACACACACACACACACACACACACACACACACACACACACACACGCCTTCAGGCCTGGTCACACATGCACACATGATCCAAGGACTCAGGAGGCAGAGGCAGGCTAATCTCTTAAAGCAGAGAAACTCAGTTCACTAAAGGTGTTAAATGTCTCTTGCTAGATTAGCTGTACCTAAGGCAGACAATGACAGCCTTAGCGAGGTCTCTAAGCAGACGGCCAATAACGGGAACTAAGAACAGACTTTGTCTTTTTATGTACTGGTTTCTAGAAACCTGAATCCTAAACTAAATTTCAAATTTTGGGGGATGGGGGGGGCTGAGGTGAGTGCTGGCTATGCACTACCACACAGATGCATTCTCACTGTTGAATCTCAGCCTCTAACGTTAAGAGGTGCTACCCAAAAGTCTGATAACCAATTTAAAAAAAAAAATTCTTTATAATTTTTTTTTTGTAGATTTGTGTTAAAATGAGGTGGGGGAAGAATGCAAGTTATAAAACAACAACAGCCGGGCAGTAGTGGCGCACGCCTTTAATCCCAGCTCTCAGGAGGCAGAGGCAGGCGGATCTCTGTGAGTTAGAGGCCAGCCGGGGCTACAGAGTGAGTTCCAGGAGAGACTCCAAAACTACAGAGAAACCCTGCCTTGAAAAACCAAAAAAATAAAAATAAAATGACAACAAATGGCTGCCATTTGTAGAACTTTTTTTTTTTTTGGTAGAACTTTTAAATACAGAAGAAATCTTTTTTTCTTTGTTTTTATTTTTGTTTTTGTTTTTTTTTTTTCAAGATGGGGTTTCACTGTAGTTTTGGAGCCTGTTCTGGAACTAGCTCTTGTAGACCAGGCTGGCCTCGAACTCACTGAGATCCGCCTACCTCTGCCTCCTGAGTCCTGGGATTGAAGGTGTGTGCCGATACCGCCTGGCCTGAAGAAATGTTTTGCTCTTCCAGATTTCTAGACTGAGAGAACAATCCTGCCTCTGCTATTTGGAAAGTCACTGTCAACCAAGGCAACAGAGGTGGAATAAGCTTACAAAGCTGCAGTCACAAAAGCTAGGGCTAAATTCTAAGGCTGTTTTAATGTCACAACTGAAAAGACCAAACAACACTTCAAATTCCTACTTGATTTACAATCTTGCTTTCAATCTCTACCAAACATCCACCCTCCTCTCCCACAAAAAAAGTCACTTGTGATTTCTTTTTATACTTGAAACAAAACTTCAAGGCTAAGTTCTCCTTTATTTCAAGATGAGGACGTGCAACTCGGAGGGTGGGTGCTTCAGTGAAAAGGAGCCTTAAATGAGGAATCACAAACACAGAAGCAGGAGCAGCTCCAAGCTGAGCTCTATGATGTATCCTTAATAGGAAGACATGGTGCACAGTGAAAAATGGCTAAGAGATGTTTGTAAGTGCTAAATTACAGCATCAAAATGTACAACAAGATTAAAATGTTTATATATAATCTAAGAACAGGGATAGAAATTCAGTTAAAAATTAAAAAAAAATTCAGTTGGGAAGAGTCCAAAAGCAAATGGTAGACATGAATTTCTAACTTCCTTGCGCTGTCTCAAATGTAGTCCGATAACTACAATTACTCTATGCTATTCTTCCACAAACTAATGATTGATATCGCTGTCTCAACAGATACCACTATACCCGTGGGCATGAAGCCAGGACAGTACCTGCATCTCTTTTTCCTGCTGACAACAGTGTGTACCTTGCCTCCAGGAACAAAAGCAAACCATCTGTTGGCTGACAATGTCACTGCTTGGGGCTCTGTTAATGAAAACAGCATGAGCAGACATCAAAGTGAGAGGAGCACAGACCCTATAAGCCCTACAGTGGGTCACAGAGTGAGCTCGACAGGCCTACTTGCATCATCTCCCACTGTGTCTTTAGTCCAGATAGCTACAACGACATCCTCTGAGCCTAAGTCCTCCGGGCCCCACGTCTTCAGAAACATTTCTCCAACAGCAGAGATCAATGAAAGCACAAGCAAAAGTCATGGGGAAACTTTTAAAAAGGAAGTATGTGAGAAAAACAACAGCAACATGGCCATGCTAATTTGCTTAATTGTAATTGCTGTGCTTTTTCTTATCTGTACTCTTCTATTTCTATCAACTGTTGTTCTGGCAAACAAAGTCTCATCTCTCAGAAGGTCAAAACAAGCAGGCAAGCGCCAGCCTCGGAGCAATGGTGACTTTCTGGCAAGCAGTGGGCTCTGGACTGCTGAATCGGACACTTGGAAAAGAGCAAAAGAGCTCACAGGCTCCAAGCTCCTGATGCAATCTACTGGTGTGCTCCCAGCTACCAGGGAAAGGAAGCATGAAGAAGGAACTGAAAAACTCAACTAGACCATGCGTTAGGAAAGGGAAATGCAAAGCAGCAATGAGGAAGGCTGGGCTGAAAAGAAAACTGGCTGGTGGTATTTCACACCAATTGTTTGTTCAGAGGTCTGATGAAAAAATCTGACGTGTAGTTTAGCATCAAAGAAACCAGAAAGGAAAATATGTCTGCTGAAGTTACTTAAAACTTCATTTCTGTTTCACACTGCTTATTTCTAAAAAAAAGTAAATAAAACAACAGCAGCTGAAGAAACTAATAGAAATAACAAGAGGTAACTAAATACTCCTGTTCAGCAACAGGTGACCTTTGTCTGAATGTACTTGAACTTGGAAGGGTTCTATTAAGTCCTTAGAGCCAAGCAGATGTTATAATCCCTAGAAGTCAAATAATTACAACCAGACCAAATTAAAAGATGCCCATGTTTAATGGAGTGCTCCTGGGTAGTGCTGGGAAAACATGGGCGGGTAGGGGGTGGGGGGAGAAGGGAAGACCATGTGAAACCTGGAGATCACGTGTTCATTCTTTAGGCAGCAATTTTAATAGCCTGTGGGAGTGGCCTTGACCTTCTCTGGGGAGGGGTTGCCATTTGGCAGGCAATGTAGAATTCAACTGTAAATGCAATGGTACATTCTCACTAGATGAGGTAGAACCCACACCAGTTTGTATCCTAGCACAGCTAACGTTAGGTTACTTCTCTTTACCTTTACATATGACGTACGACCAAAGAGCTTCTCTACTATACATAATAAACTAAAATTTCATCTTGTCCAATAAATGAAAAAAAATTAGAACAAAGTTGGCCATGTATCTTGCATTGATACTATCCTAGAACACATTATAAAAAAGAAAACAGGGCTGGAGAGATGGCTCAGTGGTTAAGAGTGCTGGCTGCTCTTCCAGAGGTCCTGAGTTCAATTCCCAGCAACCACATGGTGGCTCACAACCATCTGTAATGAGATCTGTTTCCCTTTTCTGGCATGTAGGCATACATGGAGGCAGAATGTTGTATACATAATAAATAAATAAATCTTAAAAAAGAAAACAACAACACAACTAAATTAGATGAGAGTCACACCTACAACAAAAGGCTAAACATAAAAATGTTTTAGTGTTTAAGAATAATATTTGAAGAGGCTGAAGAGATGGTTCAAAAGTGAGAGCACTGGCTGGTTTTCCAAAGGAAAACTTCTATTCCCAGCTTCTGTTCCCAGGACTCACACAAGGCTCACAGATGGCTGTAACTCCAGTTCCAGGGGATCCTGGCTTCCTTGGACAACAGGTATATACATGGTACACACATATAAATGCATATACATAAAAAACCCATATACATAAAATAATTTAAAAATCCTAACATTTATCCTTTGCATACATACTACTTACTAGAAGATTAACAACAAGTATTGGCCAGGTGTGATAGCATGCACCTGTAATCCCAACATTTGGAAAGGCCAATTAAGGGAATTCTTGAATTTGAGGCTAGCCTGGTCTGCATAGTGAGGTCATCTCAAGCATTAACAACAACAACAAATAACAAATGCCTTAAAGTTGGTTAATATTTAGACTGCAAGAATATAAGTAACTTAAAATGATCAATTTTCACTTTTAATTTTAAAAGCAGCATGAGTAAAGGGAAGTGAGGTGTGTGGGTGTATACATGCATTTGATCAGATCTGGTAAAAAGGTAATTGCTTAAGCTTTGAAAAAAACTGCCTTCAAGTAAAACAGTAACTGACATTCAAGTCAAGCCCTTTATTTCAATAAAGCACATCACAAAAACTGACTTGAGAAACTTTCCAAGTGTCTAGTAAAACTGAAAAAGGGATATATCAATTAACAGCTAGGCTCCACTTAAATCCCATTCCTTAACTAGCTTTATTCTGTGCAATATAATATGCTAGCCACCAAATAAAAGATTTTACCATAACCATATTCTCATCCCTTTTTGAGGTTTATTTTTAATCATGTGTGTATACACATGAGTACGGCTGCTCACAGAATCTGGGCAATTTAATGCCCTTCTGGAGCTGGAGTTACAGGTGATTATGAAGTACCTGAGGTGAGTCCTGGGAACTGGACCCAGGTCCTATGCAAGAGAAGTATGTTCCTTTTGTCAAGATTTAAAGACTTATTTATTTTTTATTTTATGTGACTGTTTTGCCTGCATATATGTTTGTGCACCACATGCATGCTGTGACCCTTGGAGGCCAGAAAAAGCTGTTGGACCCCCTGGAACTGGAGTTACAAACAGTTGTGAGTTGCAAAATGGTTTGGAGAATCAAACCTGGGTCCTCTGTAAGAGCAGCCAGTGCCCTTAACTGCTGAGCCATCCCTCCAGCCCCTTAACAATCCTCTCTTGATTAATGATTCATCCTGGCTACATATCAGAATAATTTTTTTGAAACAGGGTTTCTCTGTGTAACAGGTCTGAATTTTTAAAAATTTAATACCAATACTTAATTTCTATCCCCCACTTCTGACTACAGTTACAAGACAAGTACTGGGTATTTTTTCCTAACTACTTAGATGGTATGATCCTTTTTTTTTTTTTTTTTTTTTTTTGAGACAGGATTTCTCTGTAGCTTTGAAGCCTGTCCTGGAACTAGCTCTGTAGACCAGGCTGACCTTGAACTCAGAGAGATCCACCTGCCTCTGCCTCTCGAGTGCTGGGATTAAAGGTGTGTGCTACCACCGCCCGGCTGCATTCTATTATTCTTTCTGTACCAAGTTATAGTCACTTCAAGTTAAGAACTAAATCTTAATAACCCATGTTCCTTGACAGTGACTAGTTTGAAAGTGTCCTATGTGTTGATATTTACTGTAACTACTTTACCACACATGAGGAGGCATTTACATGGATTTAAATCCCATAATAAATTAGGATTACAATTTCTACTTTTCAGATCAGGAAGAGGCTAGGAGAAGACTTGTTTAGGGAAACTTTCATTCAGAGAGACTCACATTCTTCAGTTACTTTGCTCAGTCTTATCTAAAATTTCTTATTTAAAAAAGTTTTGGAAGACTGGAAAGATAGCTTAATACATAGTTAAAGGGTGCTTGCTGTTTTTCTAGAGGATCTGAGTTCGGCTGTGTCCAGGCACAGCTCACAACCAAGAGCAACTCAGTTTAAGAGGACCCACCATCTTCTCCAGCACCCTCTTCTGGTCTCTGAGGGTACCCACACACATGTGACATACCTGTACATAAAAAATAAAATAGATCTTTTAAAGAGTAGTATTGGAGCCAGGCAGTGGTGGCACACTCCTTTAATCCCAGCACTTGGGAGGCAGAAGCAGGCAAATCTCTGTGAGTTCAAGGCCAGCCTGGTCTACAAAAGATAGTTCCCGGACAGGCTGCAAAGTTTCAGAGAAACCCTGTCTTGAAAAGCCAGAAGAAAAAAGAAGTTGGGGCAAAAGCTAGGGAACTTGGTAGAGCTGCTGTCTAGTAAGTGGTGTTTACTTGCAAGCACTGGATAAGATGATGCCTCTCATGATAACCAGTGTATCTTAATAGTATTTTGTCATCAGCATCACCCAAGTAAGGTACAGGCAGAGCACAAACCAACTGAAGTATAATTCAGTAATTTTCAATGATATGATTTTGATATTATTTTAGTATTTTAGTGCTGTAGGTCACACACAAAGCCTCCTCTATACAAGTAAACGCCACTCGCTTCTTCGATTAAGAAATTAGCCTTTGGGGAAACCCAGCTATAAACCTCTCCTTAGAATAATAATTTCTCGACAGGACTCCATCCTGAGTATTTGGATTCTAGAATCACATGACCAGAGAGCAATGGATGCTTATTTACAAACATCAGTTAAAAGCACTTACGTTATATAGACTGTGTTTCAAAATTGTCTCTGTTGAAGGAGTCCATTTCTTAGTCATTTCTGTGGCTTATTGCACTTCCTGGAACTGCTACCGACAAACTTCCTCTGCTGCACAGAAACCATTTCAGTGTGCTAGAGGACCATTTCTAATCTGAGTCACCAACGTGTTCTGTTAGACCAAGAGTTTACATCCTGCGAGAGAAGCTATCAGGTAAGAAGACCTACACAGGACATTTCATTTCATTTTTGCTTATCTGAAATTTATTTTAAGAATCAAGTATCATTAATGTTTTAAAGTTGAATTCAGCTCTTGACAATTTAAAGATGTCTACAGAAGGTTTTTTGTGGCTCTGCTATACAGAATTTTAAAAATTTATGTTCAGGGTTGATATTATCTGAAAGATTTTTATCTAGGTTTTACTATTTCCAGCCCCTTGAAGTTTACCCAGTCAAAATGTATGTTAACATTACTTTAATAATTTTTAAAAAACTAAAAGTTAAAAATAAATTCCATGACTGAATTTACAACCTGAAGAATTCTAGGGGCTGGGGTGACAGGTCAGTGGCAGAGCTTGCCCAACATGTGTAATGCCCTGGGTTTGATCTGCAGTACCACAAAGGAAAAAAAAAGAATCTAATTTACTTTCTATAAAGGTTTTCTTCTCATAGAGATTTAAATTATCATATCAATTTATTTTTCTTTTCTTTTCTTTTCCTTTTTTTTTTTTTTAAAAAAAAAAAGAAGTCAGGGTTTCAATATATAGGCCAGGCTGGCCTCTATCTCAAGAGATTCTTCTGTCTTTATATCACAAGTACTAGGAATAAAAGCATGAACCACCACCATGCCTGGCCTAAATTATTTTTATTTGCTTATCCCTTTTAGTATATACACTATGGGAAAGAAATTAGATGGATACTTATTATGTTTTTTTATATAAAAGGAAATTTTATATGTAAGTAATAATTATGACCTATAACCATTATGTCATCTAAAAAGCTCCGTAAAGCAAAACTATTATGATAAAACAGGCATGCAAATATTCACATCCTCCATGTGCTTATCCCATATACTCTAAACTCATCTTCTAGTGAAGAATATAAAGACAAAAACAGCCATAGAAAAAACAGTTTGTGCCAGCAGTGGTGGCAGACGTCTTTAATCCCAGCACTTGGAATGCAGAGGCAGGTGAATCTCTGTGAGTTCAAGGCCAGCCTGGTCTACAAGAGCAGGTTCCAGGACAGCTATGGCTACACAGAGAAACCCTGTCTTGAAACTCCCCCGCACCAAAAAAATTTTTTAAAAAGTAATGCATGTTAAATAAACTAAAAAATAAAGATGCTTTTAAGCTCAGATTTGTCTGAAACAGGGCTAGTTTCAAGTTTAACAGTTTCTATGTTTTCAGCAAGTTCCCACATAATTCTACTTAGAAGTACCATGGGAGCAATTGTGATCTTGCTAAATATAAATCTGATGCCTTTTAAGGCTCAATCTTTTTTAAAAAAAGTACCACAAAATACTCAGTAAGCTGTAATTATGACAGTTTATATGCTAACCATCCAAAACTCCAAACATAGACCCTTGTGACTGATGTGGGTTTTCTGGTATTTCTTTTCCTACCCTTCATGTAAACCTAGCTCCAAAAGTTACCTACACTGTCCCAAAGACCTTCCAAGAGTCTCTTTCTGGCACAAAGCCTTTCTCATTCTGAACTCTACAAAAGGCTCCAGCATGTCATAGAAGACAAAGGTACATGGTTCCACATTAGTGCCACTGCTTAGAGCTGTGACAGTTTACTAAGTTAACCAACTGTTCTCTCTGTTTAATCTGGAAGATGAAAAGATAATCACCTAGGTCATGCAAATGGACTTGTTAGCCAGGAATTTTCTATGTGTTCAGTAATAGTGTGCTAATATTACTGATTAAAGATGGCCCTAAAAACACTACTTGGAATTCAAAAATCAATTTCCTTTTTTGGTTTCTTCTTTTTATGGCTTCAAATTTTCACTAGTTAGAGATAACACTATTTGTTTATCTCTTATATGTTTATTATAATTTATTTTTCTTGCGTTCTTTTTTTTTGGGGGGGGTTCAAGACAGGGTTTCTCTGTAGCTTTGGAACCTGTCCTGGAACTCGATCTGTAGACCACACTGGCCTCAAACTCACAGAGACTCACTTGCCTCTGCCTCCCAAGTGCTGGGATTAAAGGCGTGCACCACCACCATCTGGCTTTATTGATGGTTGGTTTTTTTGGGGACAGGTCTCTCTTGTCTAGCCTGAAACCCCCAAGCAGAACTAGCTGGCCTCAGATTTAGTGATCAGCCTGCCTCAGCCTCCCAGAATAAAAGGTATGCACTTTCACACCCAGCTATAACTTATTTTTCTTACACCAAAATAACTGAAAGATACGATATTTTGTGTGTTTGAGACAGGGCCTCAAAATGTGTAGCTTTAGTTGGTCTGGACCTCCCAAAGTAGACCAGGCTGGCCTCCAATTCAGAAATTCACTAGCCTCTGCCTCCAGTGCTGAAAATAAAAACCTGAGCCACGATGCACAGTTCAAAGACAAGCTTTTTGATGCAACTATGTATACTTGCCTTTTTTCCCTAGGAATACTTTTCAAAGTTCGATTCCTTATTAAAATGATGTATTTCTTATCATAGCCAATTTAACAGGAACAATTTTACTTAGGTATTTTGTGGTACTGAAGATCAAATTCAGGGTCTTGTAGGCAATCACTGGAGCCCTGAGCCCTGGCAACATGTGACAAGTACATGTCTAGCCTCAGGGAGCTTCTTCTTCATTGTAACGGTGCTTCAAATACTGGTTCACTAAAACAATGTACATTTTTAAAAATGAAAATAAATTTCTGGGGGAAAAAAAGGACCAAAATGACAGATTTAAACCTCAGGTGCCAGTCTAAAACACAGAGAGAAATGTTGCTATAACATTTATAATATAACAGAGAAATCTGGATTTTCCTTTTTTTAAAATAAAATATGGAACGCTTCACGAATTTGCATGTCATCCTTGTGCAGAGGCCATGCTAATCTTTTCTGTATCGTTCCAATTTTAGTATATGTGCTGCCAAAGCGAGCAAGAAATCTGGATTTTCTTGAGCTGATTAAAGAATTTCTAAGAAAAGTCTATACGGACCATGCATACATTCTTCATAGTTAGCAGGCATAGTTCTGGGTAGTATCAGGGACAGTGAGGGTGGAAGAAATCTTAAGAATCCTTGCAGCAGACAAGGGATCCTGTAATGATCTGGGTGGTCCACACAGGCCAGTGATGGGGAACGATAGTTCCTAAGTTCCTAACTCCCTGTTTACCCAGGTCAGTCTCTCCCTAACTTCATTTTACCTACTTAGTAACTTCTTGATAATTAATAAGCAACTACCATTTCCAACTTTCTTCTCCTTCAATGCTTTTTCTTATCGATTTATCCTTTCCCACATATCTGCCATATCATAAAACTTCTGTAGAACTTCTCTTTAGTGTTCTATTTTTAAAAATTATTTTCATTCCCATTTCTAGTGTATTCTAAATTTTTTATCCCTTTTCTATCTCTTGCCCCAAATTCAACTGACTCCCATCTTTCTCTGCAGAAACAGTGTGCACTTTAGGCACACACCTGTTACATAGTTTGCATGTACATTTAATAACTCTGTGTATTACAGATAATGCTGGCTTCCAACACCTCTGAAAGTAAGTCAGGTTCCTCCTCCCCCAAATTGTTAAATTCCACATTTCTTCTTTTTGTCTTGATGCTTCTTTTCTAGAGTATTCTGAACTGCTTTAATAAGACTTTCACAGACTCTAGTATTCTGCTGCAGCATATCACAGGAGGGCACATAGCTAAGCGATGAGCTAGAGAAAGTGGCAGGGTATTTGAAAACTGAGTTTTGCTTTTACTACGACTGATAAGTGGAAACAAAACACTGAAGTTTCTGACTTCCTACTGACATTAAAGGTGATGAACCTATCAAAATTTGATCTTACAAACCAAACTGGGTTTTATAATTATGTTCCTGTTTTGGCAAGTTCCTCCTCTATTTCCTTTTTCGGCGCACTAAAAAGAGGAACCGTATGGTTTCTTTATTTTAAGCAAAGTCACAAAAGAGGAAACATTTTTAGCTAGAAACAATTCATGGCCTATATCTTCTGCTGCTTTGGAAAGCATTTTCTAACAACATTTACAAAATGAAATCTGAGCATCATTTTCTAACCAAACCTTTTTTGGGCAACCTAAAAAAATTACTGTGTGGAACAGCATGAATGATGACCATCTAGAGATGAGTCATATCTTCATATCTATGCCAAAAATTTCAAATGTTTCCCTTTTAAGAACCTTGAAAAAGGAATAAAAATCAGAATTTACTTAAATTTTATTTTCTATGCTTATATTACGGTAGAAATCTTAGTAAAAAGTAAAGTGAGCCAGGTAGTGGTGGTGCACACCTTTAATCCCAGCACTTGGAGGTAAAAACAGGTGGATCTCTGTGAGTTTGAAGCTGGCCTGGTCTACAGAATGAGTTCCAGGACAGCCAGGGCTACATGGAGAAACCCTGTTTCAAAATAAATAAATAAATGTGAAATGGCAAAGAACCACGAGGCCCAGCACAGATTAAATATTTACTGAACAACTAATATAGAAGGTATAGGGGATCGACGTAAGAAAACATGAGCAGGTAGGAGACCAGAAAGAATGTAGGCTTCACAATCACATGGTCCTGGGTACAAATTCTCAGGCTATTATTAACAGTCACACTCCAGACAAATTTCACTTTGCTTTTATCAAGATGAAATAAAATAAAGTACATAAATCACAAATTTATGATATACTTATATAGGTATTTTCTTCCTTTGTTTCTTCTACCTTCATGAATATTTTTTATAAAAATCTTGTTTGAGGCGATAAGAATAATAGAAAATGTTAAACATAATTTTAAAAACCCCCACAATTATTTAGGCAAGTATCCTAAAAAAGCAGCAAGTCAGTAAGATCAGAGGAAATTCAGGAAACAGCTATTTGTAGCTGTGGTAAGTTACAGAGAACTTGGTTTAAGAAGGGGAATTTAAATTGAGGTCTATAAGATGAAGACAGGTTCAGATCAGTCTGGTTTATAGAGTAAGCTCCAAGACAACCAGGGCTACATAGAGACACCCTGTCTTGAAAAACAAAACAAAACAAGAGATAGGTTCAGACATGTAGTCAGCAGGGAAGAAGACTAGGAAAAAAAAAAAAAAAGAAACACAGTTGAAGACATTGAAAGATGACATAATTTAATATCTAGGAAGCATGTAAGGAAGTTACAGCTTGGTTTGTAAGTTTTCCTCTAGACAGAAACAGTGAATGATTACATGAAGTAGCAACCAGATCATTCATATTTTAAGAGTAATTAATCAGCACCAGGCAAGAAAATTCAAAGAGATCTGTTTTAAATTTTAGGCTTCAAGCACTAGAAAGAAAATACAAAGGAAGAGACAGACAAAGAAAAAAACCCCACATTTTCTCTTGTAAGTCTAGGTCCTTCCGGCTCAAGCTTGAGATCCTAGCACTCAGGAAGTTGAGACAGAAGGGGTTTCTTAAAACACAAAAGAAGGAAAGGAAGAAGGGAGGGAGGGGAGGGGAGAGGAAGGGAAGGAAGGGAGAGTCCAAGAAGGATGTCATGTCTCATTATCTACTCTATTGTCTACCTACCGTACTAGTGGTAGATGATTAAGGAAATAAATTCTACTCAAATTGTCAAAATCTTTTATTATACCTTTGGAGTCATGAAAAAGCTAGTTTCTTATATATGCCAACTAGTATCTGAGATTTTCCTTTCCTTAATATTAAGAACAGCACTGCTAATTCAGACAGCTGACAATGGGGCGTGTGGTGATGTCCAGAACAAGCTCATTATTCTCAGCGCTGACGATGTCAGGCAACTGAAAACAGCTAAATTAAGTGACCTTACATGCAGAGTTAAGCGGACAGAGTACAACTTTGGAACTTAAGTTGTCAAGTTTTCAGCATCTACTACACCCCACAAAAAGACAGCTGATAAGCCCTACCTCGCCTGCCTTCTGGGCTGGGAAATGTGTGTGTGTGTGTGTGTGTGTGTGTGTGTGTGAACTGGTTCTTATTTATAGTAGTTTTAGATCTGCTTCAACATCTCTGGGAAACCTTCCCTAGGTCTTCCCAGGCCAAATCAGTTCCTCTGTTCATCTACTGAGTATGAAAAAACATCAAATTACTACAATTACTTTTATGTTTTTGAGACAGGGTCTCTCTATATAGCTCTGGCTATCCTGGAGTCCTGTGAGTTCCAAGACAGACAGACAGACAGACAGACACACACACACACACACACACACACACAAACAAACACACACACACATACACACTATCACGCCATGCTGGCTTTGAACTCACAGAGAATGCCTGCCTTTGCTGGGAGGATTAAAGGCATGCACTACCATGCCCAGCTGGAAAGTCACTTTTAAAAAATATGCTGAGTTTGCTGATCATGATAGATGAAATGTCCACTAGAGAAGTTATATAAATGGACTCACAAAAAAGAGTTCTAGGCTGGATGTGCAGATTTGGTAGTTATAGCACAAGGTTGAGAGTAGAAACTTAGAGGAACAGAATAAAGAAAAGCGAAAGAGAGTGGGAGACTATCAAGCATCTGTATTTAGGAGACTGCGGAAAGGAAGATATGACTAAAGTGGGAGGCAGAGCTGCTGAACTGCAGGTGAAGGGATAGCCAGTAAGGTCAAACGTGAAGAACAGAGACAAAAGGAGAAGAAGGGAAAGACAAATAAATGTTTAAGGCACCACAGTCACTGGTGTTCTCCGCTGAGGCAGTCCACTTATTTCTAGAAACAGAGTGAACAGAGTAGAGAGCACATGGTTCAAGCGGTTGAGCTTACACACTTGAGAAGATAGAAAGCGAAGGAGTAGAATCTAAGGAAGCTAGAGGGGCTCCAAGTTTAAGAGGGGGATTTTATAAAAAGAATTAAGACTACTTCCCAGGAACTCCAAATGCTGTAGTATGAACTGGAATACTACATTCTGTCAGGTATAAACCAGAGTAAATACTAACCAAATGCCTAACCACTCTATTTCAGGTTATGAAGAGTCAAATGTAATTAGCAGAATTCGATAGCTAACCATATTTCTTTTCTCTCCCCTTTTCTCTCTCTTTCACTGTGAAATCACTGGTAAGGAGAGAACATTCTGAAATGGATTCCAAGTATTTTGTCTTAATTTTGCTTTGTCAATACCTGAACAATACATTTTTCTCAGAGACAGAAGCAATTACAACAGAGCAGCAACCACAGTCCACTTCACTTACACCAATGTTATATGATGCAACTAATTCTCAAAACACAGCAGGGAATACTTTAAGTCAAACAGCACAAGTTGATGTTTCTTCCGGACGACAAATACTGCCTGTCAAAATCACTCCTGGACAACCAACACCAGTTGTTTATGTCTCTTCTACAGAACCAGTACTGCACACTTCTGCAAGACCACTTACCTATAACATCACCAGACAAGCAATATCAACAGTCAACAACTCCTTCCCACAAACATCACTACCTGGGTTCACTTTGGCCAATCAACCATCACCTTCTACCCATAATTCCACTAGACAATCACCAAGACCTCCTGTCTATACTTCTACACAACAACCACAGTCATCTGCTACTACCTCTTCTGGGAAATCAGTACTACAGACTGTTCATAATCAATCTATAAAACCAGCACCAACTATTTATTCACCTAGGACTAGCAACTCACCAAGGAACACACCACCGTTCACTTCAGAACCAACGCCTGGCAAAGGAACTGCACAAAAAACCAAATACAATGTAGTAGCTGCTATATTAATTGGTACAATAATAGTTTCTATGTTAGTAGCTATACTCATGGTTATACTGTGGAAATACTTGAGAAAACCAGTTTTAAATGATCAAAACTGGGCAGGCAGGTCTCCATTCGCAGATGGAGAAACACCAGACATGTGCATGGATAACATTAGAGAGAGCGAAGCATCCACAAAACGCGCATCAGTTGTCTCTCTTATGACTTGGAAGCCAAGCAAAAACACACTGTTAGCAGACGACTTAGAAGTTAAGCTGTTTGAATCAAGTGAACACATCAATGATACCAATAACCTCAAAATTGAGAGTGGAAAAGACCAAATAAATTGTGTATCAGAAGACAGTGCTGATCGGTCAACAACTGGCACAGCTATATCTTCTTCAGATGATGTAGATCTGTCCCTGCCACCTCCCCTTCTTGATCTGGACGGGAACCTATCTGACAAACCTACAGTAGTAATTGTACTTCCTCTACCAAATGATTCTACCAATCTCCAATCATCTCCAGATAGTCTAAATCAAGCATGTGAAGAACAAGATCAACAGTCATTTCCGCCACCCCCTGACTCTAACTTGTCTCTCTCAGCAGTAGATTGTATAAACAGTCAAGAGTCTAACCATGAGATTCAGCACCATGAGTTCTCTACTCCTGACTTCCATCAGGATCTCACCGAATCCCTGCCACCACCACCTCCAGAGCTGCTGTAAAGTGACAGCTTGCTTTTGAGCTTGTCATCTATCCTAAGATGATTCCATCCTGTTCCTGTTCATGGTTCAACACACAGAACATGTCAACTGGTCACCCACTGGCTTCTGTTTAGGAACTACCTGACACCTGAGTGAAGTCAATGAACACAGGTAGATTATTAGAGTGGTTTTTTTTTTTTTTTGGTTTTTCGAGACAGGGTTTCTCTGTGGCTTTGGAGCCTGTGCTGGAACTAGCTCTTGTAGACCAGGCTGGCCTCGAACTCACAAAGATCCGCCTGCCTCTGCCTCCCGAGTGTTGGGATTAAAGGCGTGTGCCACCACTGCCTGGCTATAGAACTTATTTTTAAAGCAGAGTGCCTTTTATATGTGAATAACACATATGTCAATAACATAACCATTTTGGAAACATGTAATATATACTTACTGCTACCCAATAGACTTTCCCCTTGAAAGGCTGTATATAAACTTGTGTTGACTAAATAAAGTTTTATTTTTCCATCTCAAAATTTTGGGTGTAGTAGAAATGAGAAATTTTAAGTAGTCTTAAGTTTTAATACTTAATAATATTTAATACTAAATAAATATTTTTGATTTATGTGAATGAGAGATTAAAATATATATATCTAAGAACAAGTCATTTCCAGTTTTGTTTTTTTTCCCCTGAAACACATAGACACAAAATCATATTAAAACATGAAATCAGGGCTGGAGAGGTGGCTCAGAGGTTGAGAGCACTGACTGTTCTTCCAGAGGTTCTGAGTTCAATTCCCAGCAACCACATGGTAGCTCACAACCATCTGTAATGAGATCTGTTGCCCTCTCCTGGTATGCAGGTAGAACAATGTATACACAGTAAATACATAAAATCTTTTAAAAAAAAAAACAAACCCATGAAATCAGAGGGCTGTGCTGGGGAGCATTTACCCTGAAAAAATAAGAACCTACCATAAAATGCACATATTTTTCTTTCCTTTTTTTTTTTAACTAAAAATTTATGTGTAAGAGTGTTTTGCCTGCACATATACATATGCACCATACATATCCCTGGTGCTTGAGGAGGTCAGAAGAAGACGCTGGGTACAGGATCCCCTGATCTGGAGTTACCAATGTTTATCAACTACCACGTGGATGCTGGGAACTGAATTTGAACCTTCTGCAAAAGCAGTAAGTGCTCTTAACTACAGAGCCACTGCAATTCCTTTCCTCTTCTTTCCTACTCCTAGCCTTCCTCAAATGACACTGTTTTTATTTATTTTGTATGCTGGGGAATGGGGGGGGGGTGAAGGTGCAAGGATATAAGTGGCGTTTGGAGGTTGGAGGACAATTTGTGGAAGCTGATTCTCTCCTTCCACCCCAAGGACAGAATTCAGAACTCAGGTCATCAGTCCTGACGTGTGATAGTCTGATTGTATTCTGACAATAAAGTTTGCTTTGAATCAAAGGGTGGAGCTAGCCACTAGCCAACCAAAATTAACCATAGAGGTTTTTGGGACTGAGGAAGTAGTAAGGAGGGGCTGAGAGAGGATCTCGGCCTTTTTGAAGGAAAGAACAGAGGAGGTAGGAAGTCACTGGTGGCTGCTCTGCTGCTTCTCTGGTTTTTCAGGTTTGTACCCTGACTCCCATTTTTTTTATTGATAAAGAATAATTAGATGAATGCATTAAGCACCTTTTATTCACTGAGCCATCTCACTGCCCCCCAAATGTAGACTTTTTTAAAAAACATGCTAGGGAAGCATGAACGAATCACCTAGACAAAATCAAGTGCTGTGGAGGAAAGGAGAGAAAAAACAGAAGTGGTGGGTTTGTTTCTTGCTACATATTTTATACCTATTTTTAAATTTATGTTATTTTATTTTTTTGTATTTTGAGACATGGTTTCTCTGTTTAACCGGCTGACCTAGAACTCATTTTGTAAGAACAGGATGGCCTTGAACTCAGAGAGATCCACCTGCCTCTGCCTCCTGAGTGCTGGAATTAAAGGTGTGCACCACCACTGCCCAGCTATACTTATTTTAAAATCACATTTTATTCTAGAAATGCTTGAAAAAAGAAGAAAATAAAAAGAAAAACCCATACGTGTGCGCGTGTGTACCAATGTGAAATGCTAAAAGAAAAATCTGTGTATGTGTGTGTGTGTTCTACCTGCCTGTGTGAGGGTGTTTGTGGAGGCCATAAGAGGGTATCAGACACACTGTAACTGCTGTCACAAGTGATTATGAGCAGTCATCTAACATGGGTGCTGGGAACTGAACTTGGGTCCTCTAATACACCAGTAGGCTCTCCAGACTGTTGAACCATCTCTATAAGCCCCAACCACCCTTTTGAAATGTAGAAGTTCAACTTTAAACCATTACCTGACAATGAGTATGAGACACTAGATAGATGTAGGCACAACCTCGGTCAGAGTACAGGGGTGAGTAGGTAGTGGCCTACCTTGTGCAGACACTAGTGAGGTCTGACAAGCACATCCTTTTCCTTTTCATTCTGACCTTAAGTCCAAGGGAAGAGAGCACAGATTCTGTGACATTTCAAGATATAATAAAGTATTCATTTGTAACATTAGTGTTCAAATACTAAAAACCCATCTGTTATAAAAACAAGCAGCCTCTTGGGCAGTGGAGTTTTATTTATTATAATTATCATAATAATAATTATTATTGTTTCTGCTTTCTGAGATAGGGTTCCTCTAAGAAGCCCTGGCCTTCCTGGAACACTCTATATGAACTAGGGTTTTCTTTCTTTCTTTTTTTTTTTTTTTTTTGGTTTTTCGAGACAGGGTTTCTCTGGCTTTGGAGCCTTCGCTGGAACTAGCTCTTGTAGACCAGGCTGGTCTCGAACTCACAAAGATCCGCCTGCCTCTGCCTCCCAAGTGCTGGGATTAAAGGAGTGCGCCACCACCGCCCGGCTTGAACTAGGGTTTTCTAAAACTCACAGAGATCCCTCTGCCTTTGCCTCCCAAGTGCTGGGATTAAAGGAGTGCGCCACCACCGCCCGGCTTGAACTAGGGTTTTCTAAAACTCACAGAGATCCCCCTGCCTTTGCCTCCCAAGTGCTGGGATTAAATGTGAGGCTGTCTCACTGACCTAAATATTAGTTTATATACAATGCTTATCTTATTTCTTGAAAGCCACCTCTTACTGAGAGCTATCACTTTTATCTGCAGAAACACCCATCAAGTTACTTATTTCAAGCACCGTGGCTTTTCATCCTATAACACGGGGTTTCTTCTGTCATCCACATCAAAATTTCTTTCATGTCTTCAAACAGCATTTTAAGGCTAATTTACACAGCAACAAACAGGAATTTTGTGAATTTCTTGTTCTTTAAGTATTTGATTAGAGTAGTGAGGTTTCGCAGTTTGTGTCTAAAATGCCACAAAACACCAAAACCCCTCAAAAGGCTCTTTCCAAAGTTTTGTTCCTCTCAACACTTTCCTTATTGACCTCTTGAAAACAGATATTAGGAATACCTCTTAGATAAAACAAGAGTTAATGGAGGAGCTGGAGAAATGGCTCAGCGGTTCAGAGAGCTTGCTGCTCTTCTAGAGACCCAGGTCCAGTTCCCAGCACTAACATGACAGTCCACAACTGTTCATGACTCCAGTTCTTATGTGTGTATTTTGCCTGAATGAGTGTCTGTGTACCACTTGTGTGTCTCTAGTGCCCGTGGAGACAGAAGAGGGCACTGGATCCCTGGAACTGGAGCTATAAATGCAGTGAGCCACCACGTAGGGGCTAGAAACTGAACTGGGCTCTGTGAGAACAAGAGCTCTTCACTACTCACTCATCTCGCCATCTGCAAAGAAGAGAATCTTTTTTCTGTCTTCCTATTTACTTTTTTTTGTTTTTTAAACTTTTTTATTCATTTTATATACGACCAAAGTTTCCTCTCCCTCCTCTCCATCCCACCCCACCATCCACTCCTCTGAAAATGTAAGGCCTTATGCCCCTCAACTGAACAAATGGATAAAGAAAATGTGTAACATCTACACAATGGAGTATTACTCAGTTGAAAAAAACAATGACATCATGAAATTTACAGGCAGATGGATGGAACTAGAAAAAAAAAAATCATCCTAAGTGAGATAACCCAGGCCCAGAAAGACAAACACAGTGTGCACTCACTCATAAGTGGATATTAGATGTAAAGGATAACCAGACTAAAATCCGCAGTCCTAAAATAGCTAGGTAACAAGGAGGTACCTAGTGAAACACAGGGATTGCCATAGGAAGAGGAAATAGTTAAATCTCCTGGGTAAAATCGTATGGGATGGAGGAAGGGAATGGAGGTGGGGGTAGGAGAACATGAGAGAAGAGGATGGCCAAGTTGGGGGAGGGAGGGATGGATAAGGAGAGCAATGAAAGAGGTATCTTGATAGAGGGAGCCAAATAAATAAATCTCAAACAAATTAGGAGCTATTCTTAGCTTTTCTCCTGTTCTCTCTATAGCAGATACTAGAGGTAATTGAAATTATTATTTTGTTTAAAGAAATTCTCTGCGTGGAGGGCTGCAGGGAGAATTCACATTTACTGCATGCAAATCCTCCCTGCTAAAGTCTGGAGAAGCCGAGCAGCCCAGCAGTGACAATCCCTGTTTACTAAATAGGGAGACATGGAAACTAATAAAACAAATGCAAGAGAGAAGAAAATGCTGGGGTTGGGGGGTAAGGGGAGCAAAAAGATCAACCTCAGAGAAATGATTACCAAGTTAAGATGCTAAAGAGAAAAGAACAAGGTATGGGACAGCGAGATAGCTCATTGAGTAAAAGTGCTTGCGGCCACGCCTGACAATTTGTGCCAAATATCATAAGTACATGTGGCACACACACACATGCATTTTAAGAAAAGGATGCTGAAGGGTGGAGAAATGCAGTGGTATATTATTTGTGTTTTAATAAATAAAGCTTGCCTGAAGATCAGAGGGCAAAGCAGCCACACAGGCCAGGGAGTGGTGGCACACACCTTTAATCCCAGGATTTGGGAGACAGAGGCAGACGAATCTCTGTAAATTCAAGACTATCCTGGCCTACAGGGCTATACAAAATCAATCCAGAAACAGATTGAGGTGGTGGTGGCTCACACCTTTAATCCCAGTGTTTGGGAGTCACATACCTTTAATACCAGCATTAGGGAGGTGGACACAGGATTTCGCTCTTTCAGTGAGAAGATTTGGTAGAGGTAAAAAAAAACAAAAAACAAAAAACAAAACAGCTCTCTCTAGTGGCTAGCTGCTTTGTTTCTCTGATCTTCAACTTGAATCCCAATATCTGTCCCTGGGTTTTTATTATTTGTGCTACAAAGAGATGGCTCATTTGCTGTAAGACAGGGCAATGGTAGCACATGTCTCTAACCCCAGACCTTCGGAGACAGAGGCAGGTGAATCTATGAGTTTGAGAACAACCTAGTCTACAGAGCAAATACCAGGACAGTCAAGAATACACAAAGAAATCCTGTCTTGAGAAACCAAAAAACAAAACAACCAAAACCAAGCAAACAAACATTTGTATTTGTTGCTTTTCCAGGGAACTCGAGTTCCAGGGTTTGATTCCTAGCAACCATATGGCATCTCACAACCTTTTTGTAACTCCAGTCTCAGGGGACCTAATGCCCTCTTCTGATCTTAGTCAGCAGCAGGCATACACATGTGATGCACAGACACACATGTAGGTAAAACATTCAAAAACATAAAACAAATTTTAAAAAAGAAATGGGATGCAGAACCTGCATCAATGATAGTACTTAAGCTCACAATTATGGGGGACAATCAATGTTACTAATTCAAAGAAAAATTGGAGCTGTTGACTAAAAATGGGATGGCTACTACCTGGCAGGTGGTTTGCTGTATTTCTCACAATGCTGGTAAAATATATCCTTAAACACAAAAGATATGTTAACTAATTTAATTTTTAATCTAGACCAGTTGCTTAAACAGATATAATCTGTGATGCTGGTGAATTTATCTAAAGTGTAATTAAAGCTTCTGCATAGCATATAAGGTAAGTTTTAACAAATACTTGTTTGGTTTTCTTTTTTAAACTAATCTTCTTGCCAGATAATGTAGTGCACACCTTTAATCCCAGCACTTGGGAGGCAGAAGCAGGTGGATCTCTGTGAGTGTGACGTCAGTCTGGTCTACAGAACCGGATTCCAGGACAGTCAGAGCTACATAATAGAGAGACCCTGTCTCAAAAATCAAACAAACAAATAAAAAAAAGAGTAACATAGTATCTAATTTTCTGAGAATCTTTAACAGTGTAAAAGATTGCTTTATTTAGCACTCAGGAGGCAGAGGCAGGTGGATCTTTGTGAGTTCAAGGTCAG
>JAQHUG010000114.1:4240454-4289112 GCA_028555095.1 Dicrostonyx torquatus
TAGCCCCAGTTGAAGGATTAGGCATTTGGACTATAAATGAAGGGCAGCTTTGTTAGTTTAATCACTGGAACAATTATAAAAGGACTCAACAACAAGGAGGTTTATTGAAAATTTTGCCGAATGCTAACTGACCCATGCAGATGCTGAGAGTGTATTTGCATATTAAAAGAAGGATGTATCTGTTTGTTTTCAGGCTTTGATGGAATATCAGATACTGAAAATGTCTTCCTGCCTGTTTGTCCTTCTGTTTCTCACGCCTGGCATTTTATGCATTTGTCCTCTCCAATGTATATGCACAGAGAGGCACAGGCATGTGGACTGTTCGGGCAGAAACTTGACTACATTACCACCTGGACTCCAAGAGAACATTATACATTTAAATTTGTCTTATAATCACTTTACTGATCTACATAACCAGTTAACCAAATATACTAATCTGAGGACCCTGGATATTTCAAACAACAGGCTTGAAAGTCTGCCTGCTCAGTTGCCTCGGTCTCTCTGGAACATGTCTGCTGCTAACAACAATATTAAACTTCTTGACAAATCTGATACTGCTTATCAGTGGAACCTTAAATACCTGGATGTTTCTAAGAATATGTTGGAAAAAGTTGTTCTCATTAAAAATACCTTGAGAAGTCTTGAGGTTCTCAACCTCAGCAGTAACAAACTTTGGACAGTTCCAACCAACATGCCCTCCAAACTACATACTGTGGACCTGTCTAATAACTCACTGACACAAATTCTCCCAGGGACATTAATGACCCTGACAAATCTCACCCATCTTTACCTGCACAACAATAAGTTCACATTCATTCCAGATCAGTCTTTTGACCAACTTGTGCAGCTGCAAGAGATAACGCTTCATAATAACAGGTGGTCATGTGACCATAAACAAAACATTACTTACTTACTGAAGTGGGTGATGGAAACAAAAGCCCATGTGATAGGGACGCCTTGTTCTGACCAACTGTCTTTTCTGAAGGAACAGAGCATATCCCCCACAGCTCCTGGATTTACCTCAAGCCTATTTACTACCAGTGGGACGCACACAGTGGACTCCATTAACTCTCTGAGTGTGGTAACTCAACCCAAAGTGACCAAAACACCCAAACAATACCGAGGAAAGGAAACAACATTTGGTGTCACACTAAGCAGAGGTACCACTTTTACTAGCACTGGTAAGGCTTTGGTGCCCTATACAGAAGACACATCCACAGAAATGACCGATTCACACGAGGCAGCAGCTGCAACTCTAACTATTCACCTCCAAGATGGAGAGATTTCAAACACGAGCCTCCCTAGTGCAGCAAAATCGTCCCCAACACCCATGACCCTAAGTATCACCAGTGGCATGCCAAATAACTTCTCTGAAATGCCTCAACAAAGCACAACCCTCAACCTACGGAGGGAAGAAACCACTGCAAATGTAAAGACTCAACTACCTTCTGTGGCTAGTGCTTGGAAAGTAAATGCTTCACTTCTCTTTATGCTCAACGCTGTGGTCATGCTGGTTAGTTAAGGGTCTGCAGTTTCTGAAACTAAGGAAAGCCTTCCTCCCTGATATATAGCTGGGAAAATATGCCCCTATCTAACCAGTGATTCAAGCTATATTATGTATTCAAGAAAGCCAGTCTTGTATTTCTGACTTTGATGTAAATGAAGTAACTTGTCTTAATTAAAAGAAGTGCACAATGTCTTGGTACTTGCTGCTATTTTACTGTCTTAAGTAAAACTAATGACTTTTTAAGGCTTCAACTTATTGCACAAAATGCAAAAAGCATCTAAACTTTAATATGTATTTTATGTATGTTTACACTGTTAATGTCTGGGAAAAAAATAAAAGGTCTATGCTCATATCTGTGTCGCCTGGCTTTCTAGACATTATCATAATAATCCATTTAGTAGAATCGAGATGAACTAACAATTTCTGCTTTAGAGAATCCTGATAAGGCTTTAAGGTGCATGAAATGTGAGACACTCAAGGATTTTACAACTACAGTAAAACCAAGGCTGCCACTCTGTAAATGGTTACACACATTATTTTACACAAGCTAGAGTTGTTTTAAATCTAAATGATGTTCTGCTTCTGAGGAACTCTTGGCTACTTTACAGCTGTATAATGGACAAATGCTCTTCAAAAGTCTAGGAGACACTTGGCTTTGCATTTTAACAAGGAAAATTTAACTTTGTTTTGCATGTAAGAAAAGAATTAAAAACAAAATAAAAAGTTTTAGTTTAAGGATTTGTTAAAGAGTTTTCATGGATATTTAATAGATCATTAATCAAAATTAAATGTTTACAATTAAAATTTACTACTATGAGAAATTTATCTTTTATAAAATCAGAACAATCTGATCTAACAAATTTAAAGTAAGATTAGTTTGTGCCTCAAACCATGGAGTCTAACAACAGCTTAGGTCATTCTGAGGGAGCCTGTGGGATGGAGGGAAGGAAGGAAGGAATGAAGGAATGGAATTCCTTTGGTGCCACAAAGGAATTATTAGGTAATTATCTAATAAAGTGAACTAACAAGGCTGGGCAAGGGACAGATTTGATATTCCACATCAACTGCACTGGACTCCAACTAGAATAAAACAGAATTTTGGACAACATATGTAAGAACTTTACTTAATGAATTAGTAACAACATAAGAAATAGCTGAGAATCAACAAAAAAGGCCTCAGTATAGGCTAAATTAAGATGTAAAATAACATACCCAAAGTGGGTAAACTACAAAAGAGGCCACTTTATGAGACAGAAGGATCTAACTTCAAACATTTCTAAATTTGGGAAAAGTACAAAAGTAACTTGTTATGCTTTTTCCTAAAAAAAATTTAAAAATTCAGATAGTCTTCTTTTTTGAATTAAGACCATAACCGCCTCCTACCCTGTCCTGCCCTGTTAGTATGTGCAGGCTGTCTGTATGTGAGATCCCTGCCCTGAGTGTATGTGCGGGCTGTCTGTATATGAGATCCCTGCCCTGAGTGTATGTGCGGGCTGTCTGTATGTGAGATCCTTGCCCTGCGTGTATGTGCGGGCTGTCTGCATGTGAGATCCCTGCCCTGTTTGTATGTGTGGGTTGTCTGTATGAGAGTGGATGAATCAGCTGTCTTTCTCTTCTTCCATTGCTCTTTGTTTTTCTGGCTTGAGATGTGGTTTCTCACTGAACAAAAGCTTGCCAACCAGGCAGTGGTGGCACATGCCTTTAATCCCAGCACTAGGGAGGTAGGGGCAGACGGATCTCTGTGAGTTTGAGGCCAGCCTGGTCTACAAGAGCTAGTTCCAGGACAGGCTCCAATGCTACAGAGAAACCCTGTCTCGAAAAACAAACAAAAACAAAACAAAACAAAAATAAACAACAACAAAAAGCTTGCCATTTTGGCTAGACTGAGTGGCCAGTTAGCTCTCAGTGAATTGTCTGTTCCCACCCCAACTGCAATGCAAGAGAGGTTTACAGGCACATGCAGCCATGTCTGATATTTTTAATGGGTGCTGGGGACTCCAACCCCAGTCCTCATGCTTCACTGAAGAGCACGGATTCTTACCCAATGAGCCAACTCCTCAGCCACATAAGAACAACTCCATTCAGAAAGGAAAGTAACAACAGTATTGAACTCTTCTTCATGCCCTTTTTCATTGTTGTGTTGACACAGGGTCTCACTATGTAGCACTAGCCAGCTTGCACTAGGCTGGCCTCCAATTCCTTGAGATACACCTGCTTCTGCCTCCAAGTGCTGGGATTAAAGACCACTATGCTTGTCCTAAACTATTTTTTCTTTTCTTTTTTTAAAGAAGGATTAAGTTTATGGAAAATTACAGGTATAGTTTAAACTTGTCTCACTATATTAAGTAATCTCACCATGAAGAAAAGACCCTAAAATGATTTTAAATGCATTATGTCTTCAAATGGGCATGCTGTCCATTTTCCCTTCCAAAATGATCTAGTATCTTCACTACCCCTGATAGAAGCTGATTACTTAGACACTGCCTACTTATAATGCACACGGTTTGAGTTGTTGATGCGTTTGTTTGTTTGTTTGACAGACCACTGAGTTTTACAAGACCAGATTCTTAGGTGCTAACTTTTACATTATGGATGATAAAAGTTTAACATCGTTGAGTTCCTATAGGGAAAACAAGAAAGACTAACTATGGATTATGACATTAGCAGCAACCACAGATAATACCATCCTGACTGACAGATATGTCTGCAAAATGCAGAGGAGAAACTTGGTAAATTTACAAGTACAACATCTGTTAACTACATTGACTATGTCTTAGGAAGAAGTATTATCTAGTCTTAAAGTAATCAGATAATACCCTCTAAGGAAATTATATTTGTATCATTATTAATCAAAGAGGGTTTAAAAAGGGATAATTCCCCAATGTTATTGTATTATTACCTCCCAAATATTTTGGGATGTGTTCCTTGAATATCTCTTCCTAGAGCTCAAGTGTATAAATATATGTAGGCATATGTCAGTATGTATGATGACTTATCAGTTTTTTGTTAAATGACTTGGCCAATTATAAAATTATTCAAGGATTCTAGGAATATACAAATTAAGTATATTAAACACATTTTCAATTTAGGATATCATCAACTTAACAAAGATTTTTACTGAGATGTAAGTCCATCCCAAGTTGAAGAGTATCTGTTGTGTATACACACACATACACACACACGCACACATCCCTGAGGCTTTGTTCTATTTTGTAAGGAACTCACTTCTGTCAGTAGTACAACCAACAAAACACTTTCTACTGTTCTCACTCATCCTCTTCATCTGTGAAATGGGTTAGCAAGAATAGTGTCGCTTTTTTCTCCCGAGAATTAAATGACATAATTCACACAAAGCTTTCAGAGTCTTGATCATTCATGTGTTATTAAATGATGCCATGAGTCAACAACAAATTCCTTTAAAGGATACAAAAAGAGAGAAGAGACACCTAAAACCATTGTTTATACTTTAGAATTATGTATTAAAAAAAAATTAAAAGCCTGGTGTGACGGCACCCACCTTTAATACCAGCACCTGGAAGGTGGAAGCAGGTGGATTCCAGTCAGTTTGAGGCCAGCCTGGTCTATATAGTGAGTTCCAGAACAGACAGGGCTATGTAGAGACCCTGTCTCTACACAAACAAACAAACAGAACTAGTTAAGGAATGATATCCAAAAATAGTAACCCATCAGGTTACATTATGTTGGCGAAAAACATTTTTGTTTGGTTTCATTTTTAAGTGAAGAAAAAAAGATTTATTTGACGTTAGCTATGCTGTACAGACACCCATTTGGTTAAAAATGACACAGGACTGGAGTATTAATGAAAGCCCCCGAAAAGGATAACCAACTCCAAATCTCAGACAACAAAGACAACAACAAAGAGTGAGTAATGTTCAATATTAGCCAACTTCTAAAAACATACTTGGGGGCTAGAGAGAATGATTCAATGGGTAAAGAGGCTTAGTGTACAAGCCTAGAGACCTAAGTTTGATCCCTGGAATCCACGCAAGGGTAGAAGGAGAGAACCAATTTCAAGCAGTTGTCCTCTGACCGCCACATATGTGCTGAGGCACACATGAACACACACACAAGCACACATGTACGCATACACCAGATGCTGGAGAGAAGGGCCAAAGGTTAAGAGCACTTGTTGCTCTTGCAGAGGGGCTCGGTTTAGATTCCAGAACCAACATAGTGGTTCATAACCATTCATAGCTATAGTTCCAGGGGATCTGATACACTCTTCTGAACAAGGTGGGCACCAGACACATGTGTGGTACACATACATACCTGTAGGCAAAACAGTCATATACAAAAATATAACAAATTTTCTTTAAAATAATAAAGTGGGGAAAAGGGAGAAGAAAAAAAAACACAAAGAGGTAACTAAGAAAATAAGAAACTAAATTCTTAGTCTTAACAGATGAAATAATTGCTTACTGAAAACATACCTTGTCAACATTTTGAGAAACAATTTTAACTAACAACAAAATAAATATGGACACAAATGATTTTTTCACACATTGGTCAAAATAACTATAAAATTATAGGAACAAATTATAATGACAAAAAATAATATACACACTGAATTTAGAGAACCAAATGGGTGACTGCAGAAAAAAATAATGTGAGGTAATATGTTCAGGTATACCAATTTATTCATTCACTCAAACTCAGTTAGCTGCTATCGTCAACATACCAAAGGCTACATACAAGAGACACATCTTGACTAGTTACCATAAAGTTGCAGTTATTGACAGTATAATTTAAGAATTAAGCATTTTCTGACAAGCACTTTATGAGAATCTTTTTTAAATAGAACATAAAATACTTGGGTCACTTGGAAAAATAAACAGGTATAAAACTTACTCCCAAATCCAGAAGCAATGGTAGACATATCTTTGTACCAATAACAGTAAGACAGGAGAGTAGGAGTTTAAGAGTTGAAAGGAAGGGCCTGGGGTCTATCTTATAGCAGGGCATGTGCTCAAGAGGTCTTGGGCTTAAGTCTCAGTACTAGTACATGTGTACACAGGCACATAACTCACCAACAGATACACACTAAGACAGCCAAAATACTGAAATGATAAAGTACTATTACTGCACAGAGTATATAAGAAGGAATTCCACACATGACAAACTTTTTTTTTTTTTTTTTTTTTCCGAGACAGGGTTTCTCTGTGGCTTTGGAGCCTGTCCTGGAACTAGCTCTTGTAGACCAGGCTGGTCTCGAACTCACAGAGATCCACCTGCCTCTGCCTCCCGAGTGCTGGGATTAAAGGCGTGCGCCACCACCGCCCGGCTCATGACAAACTTTTTTGGCATGTGTGCTCCTAAAATATTTCTAACATTTATTTATTTATTGAGACAGAGAGACAGACAGAGAATCACAGAGTGTATATGTGTGGAGGTCACAGGATTACTTTTTGAAGATTACTTTTTGAAGCCAGTTCTCTCCTCCCATCGTGTGGGTTTCGGTTATCAGGATTAGAGTGAGCACCTTTACCCACTGAACCATCTTGCTGGCCTATGTATACACATTTTAACATAGGGTCTCACTACGTAGCCCAGGCTGGTCTCAGACTCCCAATCTTCCTGCCTCAGTTTTCTAAGTGCTGGAATTTCAAGCATACACCACCAATGCCCAGCCAACAAAGCCTTTTATTAGTTGTGCAATATTAGAAAATCCTCTCTATGCCTCATGATAGGGTTATAAAAAAGAAAATAAGATGACACATAATGTCTAGTACACACCATTAATTAAACACGCTTAACTTTGGGATAAAAAAGAATGAGCTCAAAAAGATAAGGAAAGACTCAATGAACAGTGCAGGGAAATTGGAAGACACAGACTGGAGAGACGATCAGTGGTTAAGAGCTCTTGCTGCTCTCACCAACAACCCAAGTTTGATTTCCAGAACCTAAAGGTAGTTCACAACCACCCATAATTCCAGTTATAAGGAATCTGATGCCCCCTAAAGACCTCCTTGGGCACCAGCACAAATGTAGTACACATACATAAATGCAGGCAAAAACATTCATAGACACAAAATATAAAACTATAAGAAAATAGGGAGACACTTCACTTTAACATTAAATTCATGTGATACATGCCACAAAGTGAACTAAAAAGAAATTGTCAATACAAACCTGAATTCCTTATGCTAGAACATCAAACCTGATGAAAATATTAAAATAGAATACTATAAAGGAGACTGTTACTATAAAAAATTTCCATTACTGGGTAAAGGACAAAAACAGAATGTTTATAACACAGGAAACAAGATAATAAATATGAGAATATGGCCAGCCATATAACTGAGAAAGACAATAAAAATACGTGATATCTTATAATCTTTAAAATAACAAACAATTTAAAACTTATGGAATAAAATCAGTACTAGGGAAGACAATACAATAGCCATAGTCATACAATGGCAAGATTCTTTTGGAGAGTAACTCAGCACCCTCATATATAGCTTTAGGCCAACCAAGTAAACCAACCTGTCTCTCCATTCACATGCTCTCTTTGGCCACCAGGCTTTCATGGATGCCATATGCCCCTCTTCTTATGTTGGTAACCCTATTCATCCTTTGCATTTCAGTTTTGATGTTAATTCAAGTTTCTTTTATTAACTATCCTTATCTGAATTCCTACCTAACAAGAAGAACAGATCAAAATGTGACCAGTGCACTAATGATGACCTATTTACAACAAGTCACTTCTACTCTAGAATTTATGGTTCTTCCATTTAGGTCAAAGCAAAGTCCTGAGGGAGATGAAAGAAAAGTTAAGAATGAAGGAAGTCAAGTGTAGTAGAATAAACTTATTGTGTCTACTACTTAAAAGGATTACAAGTTCAATGTCAGCCTGGGCAACTTACCAAGACCACTCATCTCAGGGAGAAATAAAATCAGAATGACAGCTCTGGCTAGGGTACTATTTGCCATGCAAGAAATTAGTTCAAGGCACTGCAGAGTTACATGTGAACCAATTCTAGACAGGTGCTAATTATTATTAATTCTGAAAATTCCTAAACAATTTAGTAGAGCGAATTGCTCAAATGAAGTCAGCCAGGGAGTGAAACCTACTGTCACCTCAGTGTGTTAATGTGTTAAGCAGATTCATTTGTTTCACATACTGAAAACTGTAGAGCAAAGTGAGGTCTTTAAGAAACTCAACTTTTAAGAAAAGCCATTTTGGTTCAACTGTCTTCCATTCATTAAAATGTGTTACAGAAGAACTAGGTGGGAAATACTAGATTTAAAGATGCCGATTTTCTTCACCAGAATCCCTGGCTTGAGATTCTGAATTTGTTGAGGCTACTCACAAAGCACAGAAATCAACATGCACACATAAAAAAAAACCCAGCAAAATTGTTCAGGTGTGCATTGTAGTTTAATGAAAGAACAGGAATAAATTTTGTCATTTAAAGACTGATATCCTGTTAACTGATAGTGAGCGGTTTAAAGTAGTTTAAAGCATATAAATTCTACAAGGGTGTTTTAAGGACTGGGTTAGCGTGTGGGGAGATGGTTCACTAAGTAAAGTGCTTTCTGAGCAAGCACAAAGGCCTGAGTTTGGATCTGGGGACCTAAGAAACTAGGTGTGGCAGCATGCTGTACTACCAGCCCTAGGAAGGAGACAGGAAGATACTGGGGGTTTGTCTAGTCAGTCAGATCAGACAAACCAGTAAGCTCCAGGGCCAGAGAAAGAACCTGTTTCAAAAACAAGGTGAAGAGTAATAAAAACACAACATCCAACATCAATTTCTGGTCTCTGCATGGTTTAAATAAAATGCATTAATCACTTTTGGGAAGCTACACAAGCCTTCAGTAATTTTATTCTGTTTTATATTTATGGATGTTTTGCCTGTATGTATTTTTGTTTACTATGTATGCCGGGTACTCAGGGAGCCAGAAGGCATTAGAGTCCTTAGAATGGGAGTTACAGACAATTGAGAGCTGCCATGTAGGTGCTGAGGATTGAACCTAGATCTTTTGTAAGAGTAGCCAGTGTTGGTAACTGCTGAGCCATCTTCCCAGATCTAAACCTGTGGAAGAAGTGTGAGGTCATTAATGAGCTCAGAAAGAGAAATGATTGAACCCATAATGGCACATAATCTTCTCTTCACAGTCATACTTCAAATAGCTGATTTGTTGTTTATCTCATAAAAATATGATTTAATTTTAAATGTGTGTGTGTGTGTGTGTGTGTGTGTGTGTGTGTGTGTGTGTAAATATAGCTGTAGAGAGGTCAGATAACCTCAGCTGCTGGTCCTGGTTCTACCATGTTTGAGTTAGGGTCTTTCCTGTTGTCTGCTGCTGTGTGCACATGCTAGTCTAACTGGTCTCCCCCTTCCATCTTCCCAGGAGTGCTGGGGAGCACAGCTGTATGTACGCCACTGCTTATATGTGGGTTCTGAGGATCTGAACTCAGGCAAACAGGCTAATCACATCAGGAAGTACAATTTTTTATTCTGCATCATCTTCTTGTCCACAGCCACAGTTCAAACACAATGAACACTGCTAAAAGCAGAAGGAGTTTGAATGGCTACCAAATGCTTGCCTCAACAAGAAATAAGCTCAGATTTAATGGCTTTTCATCAAGTAGAGAGAAGGGGAAACACCAAATCATCAGTAAGGAAAAACAAGCCATATACCACAATAACCACTGGGAAAGCTATAATTTGCCAACCAAAGCCTCTGTGACCACTAACACATCTGAGAGAGTATGAAGTATAAGAGTATCTGGCACACGGCCATAGCCATTTACCAGCTCTATTGTGTAGACACTCAATATTCAACTGTATTTCCTCATACCAATGACAATTAAATGTTTAAAAATAATTTCATCTAACTGTATGGGCTAATGCTTCGTCATGGCATGGTTTTTCTAAAAGATCATATCAAATCCGTTGTCTTGACTTTAAGTTGTACCAGAAAGCTATATGGCATTAAGTATGAATTTACAGACACACTTTGAAATTCAAAGTTTCTGTCAAACAAATTAATTGGAAAATCAAGGAGTCATTTCAAACTAGGAAAAAGTATTTTCACATATAAATCATAAAATGACTAGTAACAGATTTTAATTTTAAGTATACCATGGGATACACCTAAATTTTTGTCTATTTCATCAAAGCAACCATGTTAAGTCGTTTTATTTACTCCAGTGATTCTATAATTACTAAAACCATTTTTATGGCACCCCCTCACCGCCAGAAAACCCCCCAAACAAACAACTTACTAAGAAGCAGTTTTTAAGTTTAAAAAAAAATTTTTTTTGGCTTTTGTTTTGTTTTTCTTTTTTCTTTTGGAAATAGGGCTTCTCTGTGTTTCCCTGGCTGGCCTCAAACTCACAGAGATCCGCCTGATTGCTGGGATTAAAGGAGTGTGCCACCACTGGCAGGAAAAGGCAGTTTTTTAACCCTGTCTAAAAGTAGTTGAGCAAGCACCTGTTTTTAATAGAGCAGCAGCAGCTGGGTTATAACCACTACCCACCTTTAAAAAACATGTCTTAAGTTAGAACATAGCAAGGGTTACAGAAAAGATACTTAAGAACTCTTCCTGCTCACTTTAGAACTTCAATTTCAATTCTACTTTGTTTTCCTTCTTTTTTTAAAAGATGTGGAATTGCCGGTGTGGCCTACAAGAGCTAGTTCCAGGACAGGCCCCAAAGCTACAGAGAAACCCTGTCTTGAAAAACAAAAACAAACAAACAAACAAGATGTGGAATATACATAAGTTGACCAGGTTGTGCTTGGACTCATGTTTTCTGTTTCAAACTACTGAGTAGCTGGGATTATAAGTGTGCAACACCACGTCTAGCTACAACTCCAATTCTAATCATTAATATTTTTTAAATTGAGTATTCTTTTTTCAAATAAAACCATGCAATTTAAATGAGCAAGTTTAAATGCTATCAATGAATAATAATATTATTGCGTATCATTAAAAATTGGTTAGATTAGACTTGGTGGCAACATCTGTAATCCTAGCATTCAGGAGACAGAGCCAGGATCGTTGGGTTATAAAGCAAGTCCCCATCTCAAAAGCAGAATACAATGAACAAACCCGAGGTCTGTTTGTTACACTTGTTCCATGAAATTCCATTTACTACGCTAGATTTCTTGTGTATCCACATAAAGATATGCAAATCTAGGAACATGTCCAATTTAGAAACAGAAAATTATATTCTGACACGGTCATTGTAAAATAATAACAGAAGTTACTGTGGTTTAGAGGAGGAAGGATTTACCAGAATTTGCCTAGACAAACAGCTAACAGCAAGCATATGGTCAGGGTGTGGGGAATCTAGAACTCTCATGCACTATGTAGAAAAGTAAAATGAATAGCATGTGCACTTCGGAAAAGATAGTCAGGTCCTCAGGGGTTAAAGATTGATTACCATGTTTCAACAACTCCACTTCTCTCTCTCTCTTTCTCTCTCTCTACACACACACACGCGCGCGCGCGCACACACACACACACACACACACACACACACACACACACACCTGGAAACACAGATCCCACACAAACACACAGAAGTGTCAGCAGTGCTATGCACAATGACACACACACACACACACACACACACACCTGGAAACACAGATCCCACACAAACACACAGAAGTGTCAGCAGTGCTATGCACAATGACCAAAAAGTGGAGAACATTTTATAACTAGATAACAGAAGAATAAACTGTGCTATAGTAATACAATGAAATATTGGTCGGATACAAAACAAAATGAAATTTTCACGTTACAACACAAAGAAACCTTGAAAATATGTGAAGTAAGTCACAAAGGAACATATTCTGTATGATTCATTTTTATGAAATATCTATGATATGCAATCCATAGAGACACAAAACAGATTAGTAGTGGTCAGGTGCTAGGAAGGAGGAAATGGGGGTGCTTATTAATGGCTTTAAGGTTTATTTGGGGGTGATCAAACTCTTCAAAACTAATTAGCAGTGATGAAAGTACACCTCAAAATAAGCTAAAATCCTTGAAACTGTACTTTAAAAGGGTAAATTTTATAATCAGAGATGCATACATACAACCTTATTTTTGGAGAGCACTCTTGTTTACAGGACTCAGACTCAGGTTACTGAGATAAACCGAGTGAAAAGCTCAAGTTTGCCCTTATTAATAGAAGGCATGGTAGTCTGCCAGGGCAGGCAGAGGACACTGGTGAGGTGGTGGTCTGTGGAAAGGTGAGGGACAAGGTATCAAGTATAGAACGTTCTTTTATAGATGTTACCATGCACCATGATGACTAACAGGTATTCTACCATGTCATTAACAACCAGCTGGAAAAGTTTTAGCGGTACTTTATTATCACACAGTGGTAATACTGGGTGTGTGTTTGACATTCTATATCTTGAGCTCTGCTGCTTTGCCAGCCTCTAGAGCAGTGTTCCTCAACCTTCCTAACGTTGTGACCCTTTAATACAGTTCCTCATGTTGTGGTGACCCCCAACCATAAAATTACTTAACTGCTACGCCATAACTATAAGCTTGTTATTGCTATGAATCCTAATATAAATATCTGACAGGCAGCTCTATCAGATATGCGACCCCAATGTTGAGAACTGCTGCTCTAGAGGCTTCTTGACAACTAGCCTGATGATCCCTTCCTTCCACGTCTATCCAAGCTCACACATACCTACTAGGAGCCAGACCTCAAGAGCCTAAGGCCAGCACAAAGCCTCTTACTAAAGAAGCTTCTGACATCCTGCTTTAGCTAAGCAATCTTAGAGTAAGGTGAGCATACATCTGTGGAAGGATGTGTATGAGACACTAAGGAACAAAGGCTTACAATTAGACATTCTTAAAGAGTGGCACATACATGTTAGATGGTATAAAAATAGGTATATAATGGTTCACCACCTAAAAAAAAATTTTTTTTTTGAAGACTAATATCACTATGTATCCCTGGGTGTTCGGGAATTACACTATGCAGCCCAGGCACAGAAATCTATCTCTGCCTCTAGAGTGGTGAGATTAAAGGTGTGTGCTACTATTCCAAACCTTGTTACTTTTTGCTTTCTAGTTTTTCATGTACAATACAAATTTTCTTCTTTAAAAAACAGTCAATAAAAATTTTAAGAAAATAATAGTATTGATAGCTATGAATATGTGGCAAAACTCTCAGAAATGGGAAATTAATTCCTTACATATGAAATCTTAGTTAACAGGAGCACATAAAATACAATGTTCTACCTAAAGTACACAGCCATGTCCATAAAGAAAGAGATCACTTTGGAAGAAATGTGAAAGGATGCAGAGGCTGAGACCAACAGCCTAGGTTAGAGGTTAGCACAACACAGCTAGCAATGCTAGCAAGATACTAAAGGTTCTTAAATTTACTACCTGGTCCTTCATTGAAAAATGGGAAAAAAAAGTGTATCAACTGCAGATATGGCGATTGATGGGGCTTCCAAGTGAGTCTATGGTATGGAGATGCAGTCATCAAGTTTTCTGAAGCAGAATCAACCAGACTTAGTAACTTAACAAGCATGTATAGTAAAATGTTGTTGATAGTTTTATTTAAAGTTTAAGAGATACAGATAATGTCATCTATAAGGAAATGGAGAGGAGGAGGGAATCTTAAAAGTCAAGGCAGGTTGAACTCTGACCCCAAGTCTCTGGTCTAGTTCCTCTAGGCAGTTATGTGATTATGAATCAGGAGAGCTCTTCTAATGTGGCCCTGGCAAGCAGAGTTCTGTTTTGGCTTTCTAAGGTACAATGGACTGCTTTGAACCTAGGTCCTCTCACATCTGTTCCTGTGTTCATGATTTTATTTCTGAACATGAGTTGTGTATCAATCATCCCTGGTTTCTATGATTTCCTGAGTCTTTTAAGAAGACATTAACGAAATTAAAGAATAACTCACAACAAACCAAAACAAGACAACAAACTTATGGTTTAATGCTGATAAGAAAACAATCTTGCTTGAAAGTGATCACTTGCACTAGAACGTGCGGTTTTTGCTCTTTTTGTTTACATATTTGTTTGTTTCTCAAATAGGGTCTCACATACACCGTGCTGGTCTTAAACTCACTTTGAGCATGCCAAGCAAGTCCTCTACTAATTGATACATCCCTGGCCTCAATATATATATGTACATGTCAGGGGAAGTATGTCCTTTTCCTATATTATATTTCTAAACAAATGTTATTTTACTACAGAAGAAAACAGTGGTTTATGTGCAATTCTAAAAGTTACTCAGGATTAAATCTAACAGCAGTTTGCCTTTTGGCATAGTTATATATTGACTGTCTCAGCAAGTTTTCAACTCATTTGTTTAAAAGCAATACTGTCCTGGAGAGACGGCTCAGTGGTTAAGAGCAGCAGCTCACAAATGCCTGTAACTCTAGTTCCAGAGGATCTGATTCACTGTCCTTGAGCACATGCACATACTCACATTAGACGAACAATACATACACATAATTAAAAACAAGAGAAGTGAATCTTTAAAAAGGTAACAATAAAAAGCCTTTTTTCTTTTCTTTTCTTTTTTTTTTTTTTTTTGAGGCAGGGCTTCTCTGTGCAACAGTCCTAGTTGTCCTGGAACTAATTCTGTAGACTGGGCTGGCCTCGTACTCACAGAGATCCTCTTGCCTTTGCCTCCCAATTGCTGGAATTAAAGGCATGCACCACCACCACCCAGCTGAAATGTTCAATTTTTAAATGTAAGTAAAAAACCATTTATAGCCAGGCAGTGGTGGTGAACGCCTTTAATCCCAGCACTCGGGAGGCAGAAGCAGGAGTATCTCTGTGAGTTCGAGTCCAGCTTGGTCTACAAGAGCTAGAACCAGGATAGGCTCCAAAGCTACAGAGAAATCCTGTCTAGAAAAACCAAACCAAAACATATCAAAAACAAAAAAACAAACAAAAAACTAACTCCCCACCCATTTATAAGCTGGGCATAGTGGCACAAGCTTATGCTAACAATCTCAACATTTGAGAGGCAGAGGCAAGAGGACTAATGTAAGTTCAAAGTCAATATTGCCTACACAGAGAATTCCGGGTTGGAATGAGCACAGTAAGAGCGTGTCTCCAGAAAGACAATTATCACATGTACTCACTCACAGTTGGTTTTTAAACATAAAGCAAAGAAAACCAGCCTACAAACCACAATCCCAGAGAACTTAGACAATAATGAGGACACTAAGAGAGACTTACATAGATCTAATCTACATGGGAAGTAGAAAGTATAAAAAGACAAGATCTCCTGAGTGAAATGGGAGCATGGGGACCTTGGGGGAGGGTTGAAGGGGTGAGGGAAGAGGCAGAGAGGGGAGAAGAGAAAAATGTAGAGCTCTATAAAAATCAATTAAAAAAAAAAAAGGAGGTACTGGAGAGATGGCTCAGCAGTTAAGAGCATTGCCTGCTCTTCCAAAGGTCCTGAGTTCAATTCCCAGCAACCACATGGTGGCTCACAACCATCTGTAATGAGGTCTGGTGCCCTCTTCTGGCCTGCAGGCATACATGCAGACAGAATATTGTATACATAATAAATTTAAAAAATTTTTAAAAAAAGGAAAAAAATCATGTCTCAAAATAAACCAACAAACTAATAGTAAAACCAAAACCAAACAAAAACCACTTGAGGCATGCATGATATAATCCTGGCAGCTGGAGAGATGGTTCAATGGTTAAGAGCACTAGCTACCTTTCCAGAGTACCCAAATTTGATTCTCAGCACCCAAGTTGGGCGGTTCACAACTATGCATAACTCCAACGGATATGATGCCTCTGACCTCTGAAGGCACCTGCACTCATGTGTGACTGTTCACATGCACATACACACACACCTATACAAAACTTAAAAAATAACAAGAATAAATTTTAAAAACCAGACATACATAAATTAGTTTCTAAACATTAAAAATTCTGTTTAAAAGGAACATGAAGCCTTGGTATAGCAATCATATACATGGTATAAGAGTTACTAACATTTTTTAAAAAGAAAGGGTGATTTAATTTTAAAAAGTTGTAAACAAATACCACTTGAGCCAAATATTTTTTTTCCCTGAAACAAAACCCTCAAAGACCAAATAGAAAAGTTACAAGAGAGAAATCTGGAGCTGACTGGTTTCTAGAGCACTGTAACTATAATTTGGAATTCTCAAAAAGCTGATATGTAAAATTTGTGATTAGTCAGATGATTTTATTCATTGCATTCCTTCATTTTCTTAGGGGTTATAGAATAATCAATATTAAAGTCCTATAGAAAGCTCTGGAAATACCTCAGAAATGAGCCAATTATAAGTAATTCAAGTATGGAAAGCTAACTGCCTACTAATCCCCAGACCCCAGCTCTAAATACAAAAAAATACAAGATTGCTTTTTCAAATTTTGCTTAATATGTACTTATTATTTGTTTTGCCATGTGTGTTTGCTTGCCAAAGTATACATATCAGAGTATACACATATATGTCATGTGCATGCAGGAGTCTGCAGAGGCCAGATTCCCTGGAACTGAAGTTGCAGGTGGTTGTAAGTAGATGCTTTGCCAGAGGAGCAAGTGTGAACTACTGGGTTACATTTCTTGTCTGTTTGGTTTCTGAGATAGGATCTCACTATGTTGGCCTAGTTAGCCTTGAACTTACTATATAGACAAGTCTGGCCTCAAACTCATGAATGCTGGGGGTTAAAGGCAGGCATCACAATGCCCAAGGATATACAAGATTCTTAAACTAATGGTGGCTCGACCTACTTGCCATATCTTGGGCATTCTAATAAGGTCTACGTAAATCTATATTAATACAATAAACCTGAAAATGTAGTATAGATCTATAATCCTGATTGATGTGAACAACTGAGAGACCACTAGACAGATCTACAGTAGCATGATCTGGTGGAGAACCTGATTTGCAGAGCTTTGGGAACACTTGTCTTTTGGATAGTCACTATCAATTCTGTAGAAATCTTATGAAATCATGACATTTCTTCCTTCCATAATGGGATTCATCCCAAAATATCCCAGCAGTGTATAAATCATTCTTTAAACCTGACTTTTCCTGCAATAGCCACTGGATGACTTTCTCCACATTATGGGGCCTTGGTTTGAAAGTTCACTCAGCCAAACCTTTGCTCTCATAGTCAAATCTACATAAACCCAATCCCCTACAATTACCCTATTGACAGGACTTACTGACAAGAAAGGAGCCCTAAGGAATAGGCACTGAGCAGAGAGACAGTATGTCTGCTCTTACTGATAAACAGGTCTGGGTGGCCCTGAATTCTCTAGCAGCAGATTCAGAAAGGTGTAATCTACTAATCCTTTCACTATGTTTTCAATTAACATAAAATCATATGTTAACTGTTATTATTAACAGTTAACATGAAATTAACTGTTTGTGACTTTACCCTAGAGACATAGGAAAAAGGCTTTGAGTTGCTAAACCAGCCCCAGAGGAAAAAAATTAACTTCTTCTGGGCGCTGGCAGGCACACTGCTGGAGTTGGAAGCAAAGCCTCCAAAGAAATTTACTTTAATTCAGCTAGCAAGAGGCTGATGCAAATCAAGCACATTGGTCTTCCTCTCTTGGCCCGTGGGTTCCTATGGTTACCACAATGATGTGTTCCCAGCCACTGGGGAAGGAAACGGAAGTGCTCAAAAAGTGCAACATCACTGCTGTGTTATCTACAATTATTAAAACAGACTTCTAGCTTAACTATTTACACTTAAGAAATGTAGTTAGTGCACAAAAACAACTTTTTATAGAATTTTGTATTGATTCTTAATTAATCCTCCTGGTATCTGCCTGGGAGCGTCCCAGCCACACCTCACCCTCTAAGACTTAATGCATCTCCTTGTCAGACTTATCTATTTTTGTGATTCTGTAAAACACATGCTTGATACTATTGTTATTGCCTATGGGATTTCTAACTATCTCTGTTATGTGTATATAAACAAGCATCCTTATGGGATGGGTAGAACAGCCAGGAGCAGCAAAGAGAAACAGCAAGAAACACTAAGGAGGAAACATCAAAAAAGCATGAGAGAGAGCATAGAAAGAATAAATGGGAGATGATAAAGGGATTTATATGAGCTAATTTGTTTTGTTTACCCTCAGATATCTTGGTCAGTTTTCATCTGCTATAGTGATTCTTCTGAATCCTGAGAGGTTTAGTGGGGCTTAACCCCAATATAAACCTCAATACCTGATTTGAAATCCTTGGAGCAAGATGCATTTATGAATTCAGAACAGTTCAGACTTTATAGAGTACATAAGCTGTAGAAATAATTACTCTAGTAGGTAGAACACTCAAACTAGGATTCATGAGACTCCATAAAAGGGGTAAAGGAGGGCCTAAGATAATACAAAAGGTTCAGAAACACCAGTTGAAATAGGGCAGTTACCAGAAAGCAGATATATAGAGAAGGTTGCCCAACAAAACCATCATCTCATGGAGGGATGTAACTAGACCTCGGTGACCAAGAGAGCACATTCTCCACCTACCCTTTCTTTCTTCAGTCTCCTTGTATTCTCTATCAATTCATAGAGATGAGAAAAGTCAAATAGATCAGTCTTTCAGGTAGAAAGCAGGATTAAAAGTAGAATAATACAATATCCAGCACATAGCACAGATGGTATTATAAATAGGCCCCAAATATCACCAGCAATGACAACAAAAGCTTATTTATCATCTCTCTAACGTCATCTAAATCTACTGTCTTCTAGGGTTTTGGAGATGCTCTCCACTGAACCTCTGGTGAGCTAGTGCAAAATCAAAACTAGGCCTGAAAGCAATGTACATGTGCAGTTTCCACTGGGCTGGATGTGATTATTGCCAATTTGAATCAGTACAGTGGAGATAACCCTCATGAAAATGGACCTATTAACATTCTCATGTGGAGGACAGGAAATCTCAGGAACCTCACTCCCTTATGTCAATAATATACAAGGAGGAAGTAGTTGCTGGAGTGAGAAGAATCCAGTGTTGCAAGTTTTAGCTTCATTACTGATACTAGAGTGGGCTTTTTGTTTGTGTGTGTGATGCTGAAGACTGGGTCACTGATGTTCCTGTAACACTATAAACTCACTAGTTTATCAAACTCACCTGACAGAATACCTCCTTTGGTCTGTCATTTCCCTGTATGTCTAGAGTGAACAGAAATAGGCTCCCCAGAAAGTCACACCCCTCATGTCTCCCAAACTCAGCTACATGGTACCACTTAAGTACAGGCTGCTAGGAATGGTATGACAATATGTTCAAAGGAGGCAAGAAGCACAAATATACTAAGTCCGAGTCTCATACCAACCCATGTAAAGTGTTCCAAATAATTTGGGTGTCAAACTTCTACTGATTCAACTTTAGATTGTCGGAGATAAATAGGCATATGATCAAAAAAAAAAAAAAAAACAGGAACCAGAAAGGAAAAGTGAGATCTTAATTTAGGCATATGACTAATTTATATTTATGATACAGTGGAAAGAGTCAAATAACCAAACAGTTGCTACTTTAGACATTACTAATGATATCAGCTGATAGACCTGATGAAACTGATGGGTTTTCAATTAATTCCTGTGCTTATTGGCTCCTATTTATAATAACTACACCCTAGGCTAGAAGGTAGAGAAAATACAAGGAATAAGAGGTGTGCCTGATCACAACAAAGCCAGAAGACAGTGGGGAGGAATAAAATCCAGACTCTGATAATTGCAAAGTCCTAAAATCACTAATTCTTCTCTATAGAATCAGGGAAAATTCATACATTTAAAAAAGAGTACTGGCAACAGAGGCCTTCACAGAAGGAATTCTGAGCAAGGAAGGAAATAGTTAAGATGGAGTGACAACACGCAGGACTTTAAAGGCTAATGGCAAATAATTTTTGTTTATTTAGGAGCATTAAGATTAATAAAAAGGAACAGATAATGAGAAATTCGAGGTTAGTGAACTAGCCATTTGGCTAAATGATAAATGCAATTAATAAATTTTGAGACGAGCCAGGGCTACACAGTGAGAACCTAATTCAAAAAACAAAGAGACATGGCAGTTCACACTGTAATCTCAGCACTCTGAAGTTGTTGAACTCAAGGCCATCTAAGATACTTAGGGAGATTCTATCTCAAAGGGGGAAAATAGGAAAGGGAGAGTGGGAGGGAGGGGAAGGGAGAGGGAGAAATAGGGAGGGAAGGAAGGGGAAGGAGAAGGAGGGAGAGGGAGAGAAGGGGAGGGAGAGAGAGATGGGGGAGAGGGAGGAAGAAAGAAAAAAAGAAAAAGGATAAATTCACAAGGTCAGGATTAGAAAAACAAGTTATTACAGGACCATAGTCAGCTCAGGACAAAATATCACTACAACCATTTCAACTATATTCTCTAGAGTTAAGTCTAAGAATGAGCAAGCAAGTAGGTAAGGCATGGAACCAGGCATTATCTTAGTCATCTGATTTATAAAATTTACTCTGGTTGCCAAGAGGCTTCTTTTGTTTATTTCCTTTGCATGACCACAACTACCCTCCGTTAAGCGAAGCATTTGCCTAGTCATTCAAAAGCAGGAAAAAAAGTTCACACAAAGTAAGGAACATGCATCGACTTGTTCTTCTGCCACTTGTGCAGTGACCTCCTTGTGTGTTAACACCACTGTCCACCCTTGCTACATTCAGTGCATGCCAGTACAGTGACTCTGTTAGCAAACACAGCCCAACTTCCTTATATACTCATCTAGGAAAAACTGACTCAAATACAAGTTTCCTTTAAAGAATTTTCTTAATCTTATCAGATAGGTGTTTTAATATTCTTTTTTTAAAAAAGCAAAATTTTTGTGAACTCAGGATCACACTATCACACTTCCATGTGTAATCCTTTTAAAGTTCCACACGAACACAGTTTAACTTCTTATCTAAGAGGCTGCTTTTACCTTTACTTACCAACATTTAACTTCCTAAAATGTAAAACTCTTCAATTATTTTTAAATCTTCATCTTTAACATTCTTACTTGATTTAAAATCATGATACTCACAAGGCAAAACTATATACTCATTTAATTAAGTCAATTCAATGAAGCAATCCATTAGGGTGTATACAGAAAGAATAACTACTGTGAGGTAGTCATAGGATCCTTTAAATACAGAGATTTTACAAAGACTTTATTTGAATTCCTTAATCTCTGTCAAAGTCAGCGGGTTTACACTAGATGTCTGGAAAACATTAATTTGATTATTTTCAAAGAGGCGGGGCTTTGAGCATGTGACTGAGGTGCTAGCTATATTAAACAGCACGCAGTGAATGAGAATTCTATTCCCTTTCAGAATCATTTCTCCAGGATACTAAAGAAAGGCTGAATTAAAAAAAATCTTCAAAAATACTTCATCAAATCAAAAGGTAATAGTAACAGTGTCTAAGTATATATTAGAATGAATTAGAACTTCTTGTATATATTCTAAAATTTAAGTTTAAGCTTTGAATTAAAAAAGTGTAATATTGAATCATGGTAAGCAGGGGTATGTTGAATTATCAGAGATGTACCAAGCAATTAGATTTTAATGCAGGCTAAAAGAGAGCTAGCCTAACTTTAGAAATGTGCTAACCCTCTGCTATAGGAATCTGCTCTGTGTTTCCATCTTCATCTGCTACAGAACACTGTACTAGGATTCAAACTTGGGCTCTAGATCTGCTCACTTTAAGACAGGAATCTCTAAACACTCTCAGCCCCTTGTGTAGACCCAGTTGTAAAATGACAGATTGATTTTTAATCAATTTTAGATTGCCTTCTTTTTAAAAAGCTATGAAATATTCTAATACAGCTGCTCTTTCCCACCCCCTGAGAAGGGAAAATGAAGGGAACCTCAGCACTGGGGAATATAATTTGGTTTAGGTTATCCTGCTTCCATTTTTGGTATAAACACTTAAAAGTAATATTCTAATTTGTGACATAAGGTTAAATCTTAAAGTGTTAAATAAGAAATCACAGAAACGTAAGAGAGGAATCACTGCTTCACTTCTTCCTCCTTTGGCAACTCTATTCTCCCAACCTGCTTTGTCCTTCCCGGCCTCCCCGCTCTTCACACTGACCCCATTCTATTGTTCAAATGCCTCCTTTAACCTAAAATTCAGAATGCTTTTTCCTGAGTGAGTAACCTAGGCAGAAAGCAGGTCTTTCTTCTATCAGGAGATGTATAGGAAGGCAGCTTGCTATTTGTTTATAAATAATAAAAAAGCGTATTCATATTATGTGAATATACTAAACACAATTAAGGATAAATGACTGCCCATGTGTTTATGAACTGAATATTAAATTTTATAATCATTTTAAAGCCAAGGAAAATGATGACCAAGCATTCATTCACCTTCAGCCTGCTCCTCATATGTGCTCCTATTATGGGAACAATTTCAACATCAACAACCCCAAATTCTACAGAAGACTCAAATCCTGGGATGATCTCAGAGGACACAACAAGCCTAAGTTCTGCAACTACAACACACCTTGGAAGCAGCCTCAACCATGGGACAACGCCTTCAGAACTGATCTCCACGACCACTTGGCAAGGAAACACATCTTCAAGCCCCTACATAAGTATGACTGAAAAAGACTGCGGCACAGCACTCAAACCAGTGTTCAACATTCACTCACTCTGTTTGTATGGTGCTCTTACTCTTTTGTGCATACTCAGGCAGAAATGATCTAGAACGCCTGCTCATTTCAATCCTCATATTATTTACTAAATAATAAGCACACTAAGAAAATAAAATTTATTTTAATTTACTGCTTAAGAAATTATCATTATTCTAGTATAATTTGGGTTTCAGTCAAGTTTTAATTATATAAATTTAAACCTTACATTAATATTATAGTTTCCTTCCTATAAGTGTAGCACCCTATTAAATGCCAAAATAAGAAAATATAACATTTATGTTTTAAATGTGGGCAAAATAGAATAAGAACTCAAATGTTTATTTTAAAGGTATGAGAAGAAATTACATAGGAGACATTTAACCAAAGGGAAAGAATAAGATAGGAAAAAATAAAGAATGGTATTGGGGAAGCTGTTTTGTATTTTACTATTTTTTTTAAATATTTACTTATTATGTATACAGTGTTCTGTCTGCATGTATGCCTGCAGGCCAGAAAAGGGGACCAGATCTCATTACAGGTGGTGGCGAATAATCATGTGGTTGCTGGGAATTGAACTCAGGACTTCTGGAAGAGCAGTCAGTGCTCTTAAACGCTGAGCCGTCTCTCCAGCCCATTGTATTTTACTATTTGTAATTAAATAGACTGAAAGCACTGGTAAGGTATAAAGAACAATCTTTTACAAAACATACTCAACAGTGGAATGCTGTTTTCATGAGGGTATGATAGTAATGGGCTATTCCAGTACATTTTATTTTATTTTTTAATTTTTTTTCCAGTACATTTTAAAAGCAAAATACTACTGATTTAATGATAACAGTGCATTCTGAGTAAATCTTGACTTGTATTTTAAAACAGATGCTTAGAACTAAGAACTCATTTTACCTAGAGAAATGTCTCATAACTGTTTATTGGATCTTTTTTTCCTTTTATCCCTCTTCCTTTTTCTCCTCCTCCCTCTTTCTTCTTCCACCATTTTCCTTCAGTCTCTCCTCTCATCTCCTTTTCTTCTCCTAGACAGGGTCTCTCTGCATGGCCCCAGCTGTCCTGGAACTCACTATGTAGACTAAGTTGGACTCAAACTCACAGAGATCTTCCTGCCTCTGCCTTTTGACTAAGTGCTGAGATTAAAGAAATGTTGGCTGGATGTTTATGTTCATAGATAAGGAAGGGTTTATTTGATTCAACAAACCTAGTATGCTAACAGCAACAATTCCTGTGGTTAATTATCAGTGAGTTAGAAGCTTTAGATTAGGTGATGATTCTAACTAGCTGAGTCACCAAGAATAAAATGACCCAGCAGAACCCAAACAAATTAACTACAGATAAATCATTTGGGGTACCAGTTTAAATACACAAATTAAGTCTTGTCCCTACATTATATTTTTCTGATAGCTAGGTTTGAGTTTCCGTTGATAGTTAAGTATTGTTAATACTACCTCAGAAGATTATTGTGCGGATTAAACAAAAATTATGTAATATGCAGTTTGCCTAATGTAAAGAAAGCATTAAGTAAATGAACATTATAATCTGTATTAATGAAACAAAAAAGTTGTGAAGACCCAGAATATCTCACAGAGGAAACTCTCCACTGAAATGCTTAGATTTTACATTTTTAATTACTTACAAAAATTAAAAAAAAGAGGCTAATGACAGAAATATAATGTTGGTCCCCTACACTCTCCAAGCACGTTCACTCTCCTAAGAGAAGTAGTATCAGTAGTGTGAATGTCCCAGTGTTTGGCTTGGCAGTGTTGTGTCTGGGTGCTAAACCCTGGACCTCATGCAAGCTGAACAGATGCTCTACTGTTGAACTACACTCCTGGCTCAAATGTAAACAATTTAATGTGTATAGTTACATACATTTCTCTGTACATCCCCACACTACTTTGCACCTTGCAAGGAAGTGTCAGAGTCAAACATAAACAATTTAATGTGTATAGTTATATACAATTCAGAATACCCACACTACTTTGCACCTTGCAAGGAAGTGTCAGATTCATCTTTTGGGGGTCTGTTTATTTGTTTGTAAGGAAAGTTCTGATGGTAGCCAAGACTGGTCTCAAACTACCTATGTGTCCCATATAGGTCTTGAACTTGAAATTCCTGTTTTAGCCTTCCCAGTGCTGGAAATGCAGGCTACACCACCACAGTCAGGCTTTTCTGGGTCTTTTAAAGGTGCACATAGAGAATTTCTGTTACTTATGCCTGCCGACTTGTCTATTTTTCTTCATTTGGGTATTGGAAGCTCAATTTTCCTCTGGGAAATAAACCCTGCTTTCAGTCTTGCCTTTCAGTTCATACTATGCATGTGTTCTTGGCATATGAGCTCCAGGCATAAGCTCATGACAAGACCTAAAGAGCCAAAGAGTCCATCTTCCTTGCTAAAGTGATGGACCTGGAAACTGATATGTGACTCAAGACAAACCAGCAAAGCTTAAGCACTTTTGCTGAAGCTACTAGGCGAGGAATTTCCTACTGAGCTTGTTAGACTGAGAGCACACACAAACCACTACTACTTGCAACCCCTTCCCGGTCTTCACGGTCACCAGGCACTCACAGGTATACATACATGCATGCATCAATACATATACGTACATGTACTCACACATCTACATAAAATAAAAATGAGTACATCTTTTTTAAAAATACATTTCCAAAGTACTAGATGGTAACACTATATCATGACGATCTAATTTAAATTAATTAAAACCTGTATCTAAGAATAGTCACTGACGAACACTGAATAGCTACATTTTGAATTATATGACTGTTGGGCCAGGTACATGCACTACTTGGCTTGGAGCAGCCAGGTCTCTATTGGCTGGTCAGCATCTAGCACAGAAAGTTTTCCTAACAATGATGCTTTTCAGCTGACCAACGAATTTCCTCTCAAGAACTTCAAGTATGCAATACTGAAGTAATAAAGTGGTCACTAGGTGAGTTAAAGTTGAAATAATACAGAAATCAGAAAAAAAACATGCAATGGAGTTAAACACAAAGCCAAGAAAAAGAGTGTATACAGTTTTTGCAGCAACAGCGGCTAAGTTCTGCTTATATCTGGGATGGTTCTAATGATTCATGCTTTTCTTTGGGCCCATCTTTTTCAGAAAATAAGAGACTTGGTAGTAACCAAAGTCTAAACTAAAATACCTTAGTTGTTGTATCAGATCTCACAGATAAAAATCAAGACTTAGTGACTAACAAAGAAGATAGCAAGAAAGAAAAGGAAATATTTAAAATAATAGGGAATGGAAGGGACACTGAAAGAGAACATGGTGTGAAGATGAGGCCAATTTGACATTTAAACCTGAAATGTCTGTAGAGATTGGAATGCACAATTCAAAAATATTTCCTGATGCATCGGTGTCTAAGCCACTGAAATACAGGAATGCCCAAAAAGGAGTCAGACTCCAGAGCTCCTTGACTAGATGACTGTACAGGTAAGGCTTACTACCAGAACGTGAAAAACAGGACCTCTCTCTGCTCTTTCTACTGTGCCACTTATCCTGGAGTTAGGCATCGTATCCAGGAAAAATACAAAGGCCAGGAGGAGCTCTACTAAAGGAAAGGCACTAGGCATGGAGACACATGGCTGTAAGGCCAGCACTCAGGGGTTGAAAAGATGGCTCAGCAGTTAAAAGCACTTGCTGTTTATCTAAAGGATCTAGATTTGATTCCAAGATCCCACATGGCAGCTCACAGCAGTCTCCAGGGGATTTCAGCTCCCGGGAATCAGATGACCTCTCTGGCCTCTGAAGGCACCACACACGCCTGTGATGCACAGATGACCATGTGACCATACACATTAAAAAAAAGAAAAAAGACCAGCGCCCAGGAAGCTGAGGCAGGATGATCATGAGTTATAGGTCAACCAGGCTATTTATTGCGGTCCCATTTCAAAGTATAAAGCAAAACGCTAAAAGTTGAAAATTTGATTTGTCAAGGTAGTATCAAAAAAGAAAACCTCCAACGTAAACTTAGTTTGCTATAAAATCATACAAGAGACACAACAGTTTTAACAAGTGTACTTCCTCCTTCTCAAAGATGAAGGGTCAGAACAGCTAATAAGAAACAGAATGGGAACCTTTTAGTGACTTCAAGTCCAGGCTATATAGGCATAATACACAGCTGGGGACATCCCAATGACCAATCCCACTGAAAGCCAGGCCCATGTGCTTTTTCTTAGCCTTTGCTAGACCACAGAGAAGGAACACAAACTCACAGTTTCCATCCTGAAGGAGGAAAAAATATCCAGCCTTCACACTCTTAACTTTTGCTACTGTGAACCACTAAGAATTCAAAGGGGCTGGGAACTGAAGCACACATCTACCAGTCCTTGCTACTTAGCTATGACAGCGAAAGTCAGGATACCACGGGTAGTACTAAGTAAGCTTACAGTTGAAATACAAACACGGCTTATCTTAAGTGAAAAAGAAAATTTGAGAAAGAGCAACTGAGATAAAAACAGTTTCATGAAATGATAAGGGTTTTTTCCCCTCCCATTTTTTTTTTTTTGGTGGGGGTAGGTGTCTCTTTTTGAGATAGTGTCTCACCCTTTAGCCCAGGTGGCTTTCTAACTCGACACAATGCACCTGCCTCAGTCTTCTGAGTGCTGTAATTAGAAATGTACCAGTACAGTTGGCTAGAATAATGTTCCTTAAAAAGAACTGCAGAGATAAATTCAATTTTCTGTAACTTTCTATTCCTTAGTTCCCCAGTGCTCTGGACAACTGAGTAGTCAAACAAGTTCCACATCTTCCATCCTTTTTCTCCTACTTTGTAGGATTTCTCAACTACTGCCAGGTTTTTGCTACCATAACCATTAAGTAAATTAACACAATTACTCAATTTCTGTTAAGTTTGGGAAACTCAGGCAGACTAAGTCTCATAGCTGCTGGGCTGTTCTTGGCATTCCCACACTTCTAGCTGCTGGGTAGCATCACTCCATCAAACTGCAGCCTCCTGAGTTATGCCTCTCAAACGGGAAGAAGAGACTAATGAAGTACCACCACACAAGTTTTCACACGACAGAAGAGGCAATGCAAGTCCACTGCCATGGAAAAGAAGAAGCTCACAGCATGGCTAAGGACATCATAGCGTATTTTTTAAGCCACTCCAGTCCATCTTTACATCCATTTCCCACAGCTCTTGGAATTATTTTTGCAAACATCCTGATGCAGTCTCACACAATACACTGCTAAGAATTCTCAGAAAAAGGCTCAAGTTTTTCTTCTTAAAAGAAGGAAGTTCCAATTGTTGTATTACAAATATTATGAAATCAGAATATACCTGAAAACAAAGTAAGGTTCTTTCTGTTATCTGTGCTAAACTCCCGTGGTGGTATTAACTCTGAGGTACCAGAGAGACAACAGTGTGAACTGAATAGTCTGAAACCTAACAGTGAGCAGCATTTTAGAACAAGATGGCTGACTATCCAAGGAAGTGTATCATTAAGAGATATTAATTCAAATAGGAAAAAACATAAATCCAACCACTTCTCTTCATTTGCTATCATTTGAAAAACGCAAAAGAGACTACAACATATCTCTTACCTCCGTGCAACATAATAAAAAATAGGATTCCCAGCTTTGGAAGTGCCAGCTTGATAGAAGATGCTTAGCGTTTTCAAAGCCTTGAATTCCTCTTTCTCATGTACCTGATGCCTAAAAAAAAGAGCAGAGTCAAACAGAGGCTTTACAAAGATTGCTGAGCAGCTAAAAAACATAGGATTAATCAACAGTAACATTAAAGGATAATAAAATACTGGCAAGGCAAGAGGTTTTCTGAAGGGTAAAATGTCAAGGTGTTGTCATGAGTCATGAGAGCTTTCATGGGGCTACCTAATAATACTGTTGGGTAAGGAGAAAGCCCAGGATTACCGTTTACTCATGGTATTTTTTTTCCCCAGATAAAAGGTTTTTTTGGGGTCTTTTTCCCCCTCCTTGCAAGTTTAGTTCATCAATATTCTCTTGTTTATGGATTTTACAGGGATGAGAAGGGCCTGCTGTCCCCTGTGTTTTCTTCTTTGATTTGTATTAAGTGTATCTTCACAAAGAGCATGAACATCCTTTTCCTGATGATTACTCAGCTTTTATTTTAGTCCATCTTAGTTTCCCTGGTTAGAAATACTTTTTTCACATTAAATTCCTCTATGTACTGAAATAAATTTCTGAAAGAACATGGCTTTATTTTGATGTATTCTGCTGAAACCGTGTAATTCTTTTCTAAGTTTTAAATAATTTATAAGCCCTAGACTATGAATGAAAAATTCATACCCATTATTCTCTACTGATATACTATCTCTGCCTATTCTCACTACATGTGGCTTCTGTAATACTTACTAGATAGATATACATTGGATTGGATCCTCTCAGTCTATCTTCCATTTCCCTTGCCTCCTTTCTCTCTAAAACAAGGTCTCACTACTATATAACTTAACTTTTGTAAATTAACTTCTGAATGTCAGATGAGAGTGCTTTCTTTCTGCTTTCAGCACATACTATGAATAAAACAACCAAATTACAGGCCCAATGTAGTATCTGTAAAGAGATACATATTTAGCAAACATCAAGTGTGTGTCTAACAGTGAGAATCTCTGAGTTCACAGATTAGATCTCTCTAAATGACGTGCAAAAACAAACGTCCACAGAAACATCTGTAGCAATATAGGATGTACTGTGTTTTCTGAGTCTTACTCTAAAAGAGGTTAAAATCATTAACTTTTCTTTTTTTTGGGGGGGGGGTTGGTTTTTGAGACAGGGTTTCTCTGTGTAACAGTCCTGGTTGTCCTGGAACTCACTCTGTAGACTAGGCTGCCCTTGCACTCACTGAGACCGGACTGCCTCTGTCTCCCAAGTTCTGGAATTAAAGGCATGTGCTACCACCACCTGGCAAAACCATTAACTTTTTGAAGGATTCAAAAAATAATTGTATGATAGAAACAATTTATAATTTAGATTAAAAAAACATGAATCAGGTGTAAATTTAGGTCAATTAAGTTGTATGTATTTTTGAAGTGTAATATGAAAATAATGTTATCTATATGTTCTTGAAAGCATTAAATAAAAAACATGTCAAAGAGAGCCAGCAAGATGTCTCAGCAACTAAAAGTACTTGTCACTAAACCTGACAATCTGAGCTTGACCCGAGACACATGGAAAGAGAGGAATGACTCCCATAGGGTGTTCTCTGACTTCACATACTAGCTGTGGGCAAGGGCACACTAGCACACACAAACAAATGAGTTTTTTTTTTTAAAAAAAAAAAACTTATTAAAGCTAGATGAGAAGCTATCATTTGGTAAGACATCATTCTTTTTAGAAGAAAATCAATATATAAAAGCAAATAAAACATGGTTATATAATTGCAATAAAAGCATATTTAATGAGTGGTCTAGTGGTAAATTTTGTTTCTCAACCCCCCAGCATACAATCATTTTTTAAAGTTGTGTTTTACCTGGTCATAAATTCTTCAAACTTTGAACTGGTAAGGTTAAGGCTGGACCAGTGTGTATCTGCCACAGGCTTGTGCTCTGGAGGACCCAGGTATGCAAGAAGTGTGGCCATCTTATCAAAAGGTCGTCTTCCAACAGCTTTATGATCCCTAGCAACAACAGACAATGCTTAAGAAATGGTACTTCACACTACCTGGGCAGCCTACTACTCGTTGCTGTTCTTTTAACTACTTATTCCTTGCTGATTTGTAAGCAGTACTGAAAGATCTCAGTATCTTAGTTCTGGGATCATACGTGTGATACCAGCTCAAAAGTATATGTTTTAAAAGATTTCTTTTATTTTTTTATGTATGCATATACATGTATGAGGCCAGAAGTGGGTTTCAGATCCTCTGGAGCTAGAATTAAGAGGCAGTTGTGAGGCACTTAACATGGGTGCTGAGAACAAACTTGAGTCTTCTGGAAGAGCAGCATGGTGGTGTGAATAAGAATGGCCCCCATAGGCTCATATATTTGAATATTTAAGAGTTCTCACTCTCTCCTTCTTCCCCTCCCTCAGCAAATAAAATGTTATAAAGACCTGTATATCAAAATTACATGATGTTCAAGCTAGCTGGCAGACATGGAACTGTCAAATCACTGACTATATTTTCATATTTGAAATACCATTTTGTAAACAGAACAGCACATTTAAAAAAATCTTAGCATCAAACTGCAAATATGTATTCAAATCAAAGAGAATGCCCATCTTTAACAATTCCACGTTATTTCGTTGTCACAAGGATGAAGCACTTCCTTCATATTTTAGTGGAACATGTCAGTCATGTCCATGCCTACTTTATAATTCATAAAGGATTAAAGAGTCTTTCCTTTTGAACTCCCGTCTCCTAATTGGTTAGCCATAGTATTACGGTCTCCTGTCTTTCTCACAAATAAGCAAATTATTTTTTTTATTGGCACCTAAGGGAACCCCTAGACACAGAAATCAGAGTCTTTTACAATCCTATAACTAAAAAGGCAATAATTCTCAGAAAGGACAGCATGTAGTTTATACCACAAGAGGCTTTGACTAAAACAGACAATAAAATAATTTTAGCTACTGGCTCTGTTTTCTCTCTTTCACAATCTCTCTTTTGCATTCCTTCTCTCTTTTGAGACAGGGTCTCACTGTGTAACCCTGGCAAGCCTGAAATGCCTCTACATAGACCATCCAGGCTGGCCTCAGATTCCCTGTGCTGGGATTAAAGAGCACAGCACCATGGCTGTCTGACTCAGTACTTCCTACACAAAGCTTTCTTTACATACACTTCATAGCACCACAAGCTTTACAGCAACAGCACTGCTGTTGACCTTTTAACATGAGTTGGTTTTAGCAATATATGTATGTAATCTGCATTTCTCTTTTCAAATCACAATTCTTAAGGCAAAAGCTGCCTTTATTCAAGATCAATAATTTTATTAATTCAATTTAAACTAAATGTTTAATTTCCCCCAAAACATACCTGTTGCTGGAAAGATACTGGCCAATTTTCTCCTGATTGTTCCAAAGCAGCCGATGTAAAGCAAGCACATTGCCATCACTGATGAAGGAAAGACTGTGATTTACAGCATCACTTGTGGGACAATCTGATGCTATATCAAGAAAAAACCTGCAAAAATGCAAGAACATTAGAGCTTTTAACACTAGGTATACTCAAACTCATCTACGCACTAAACTTATACAGAGTATAGTAACAGAGGGACAGTGACTGCAAATGTGGAGGGCTTATGCCCACAGTAACTGTCCCTAAGCTAAACAAGAAGCCTAAGGAGAAAGCTGGCTTTCCATTTCTAATACTCATTTTCTACTTCAGCATCAAAGTAGGAGAACAACAAATTTAGATGAATAAAATCTGGAAATGGGTTAGTATCACAAAGATAAAGAAATGAAAGACTAGGTAAAGTCACACTGCCTGTCTGTCAAAGACAGGACTGGAACTTTGGTTCTCCTAAGTTTCCGTGAATAATCATGAAGTTATTTTCTACCTGAAAACAGCACTCACTTTTCCCTCCAACAGTCTATAACTTAGCTCCAATTTCTTAGCAGAAAGGCTAGAAAGAGTGAGCAGCTGCAGAAGGCCAGGGTACACATCAGTGACATCAGCTAGGTTTCACATGGTGGAAAGCGACTTCGAGGCACCAACATCTTCACAAAGCACATGAATTATCTTTTACCAGATAAACTTTTTTTAAAAGCAATTCTGGCAAATACAGTGGTACCCCGAGGTTACAAGTAATCCAACAATTCAGAAAATGAAAGTGAAGAATTAGTTATGGAAATCCAGCAGAAAAATATTCTAAAATCTTAAAACCTCAACAGTTATTTGTTTCTTCATCACAAAATCTTCTGGTTTTGCATTGTTTGGCTTAAAGAGAATTGTTTTAAATTCAGATAAACTTCTAAACTTAAGTTAAAAAAAAACCAGTATTACCACCAAAACATTCTAATATATTATCTGTATCATTTGGTTTTAATTTTTTTTAACATTTTATTATGTAAATTTATTATGTATCTAAAATGCAGTGTTCTGTCTGCATGTATGCCTCCAGGCCAGATGAGGGCACCAGATCGCATTACAGATGGTTGTGAGTCACCATGTGGTTGCTGGGAATTGAACTGGAAGAGTAGCTAGTGCTCTTAATCTCTGAGCCATTTCTCTGGTCCCTGGTTTTACTTTTTAATAAACGAAATCTGAACCCATTTTGAAGCAATGCCAAAGTTAGGAAATGCCAACAATTCCTCTCAGTTTCCAAAGAAGGAAACTACCGTGAAATTAAGAATATACAGATTTTTTTTACAATGTCTTTTATATTGAAATGAGACAAAATATGCTCTTAATCTAGAAAGGACAAGGAGTTAAAATCATACACAGGAATTTAATGTAGACCAGATACACAGAAGGGAGTGAAATGGAAATATGGCAATCAAGGTTTCATACCTTCGTGCCAAGTCAAAGTTGCTTTTCACAAAATCATTAAAAGGCCTCATATGCTCTTCTTTTGTGAACAGGACATGATTGGCAATGCTCTGAAGTATCTAAATAATCAAACAGAATTATGAGTAATCAGATTATTTGCTATATGAAATCTGTATATTAACAGTCATTATAATTTTTCATTGATAATTCTACTGGTAGTTCAAATCAATTATTCCTTAGTGTAAAAAAATTACCCTAGATAGCACTCTGATTTTTTTCAAATAGAAATATTAGCATATATACATGTTACATATATAAAATATATTTTCAAGTATCTCTATACATATATATATATGTGTGATATGTGCATGTATGAATGCTTGTCTGCAAGTATGTGAGTTGGCAGATGCATGCATGCGGAGGTCAGAGTTTGACACTGAATGTTCCCTTCCATCATTCTCCATCCTCCACAAAACCTGGAGTATTTGGATTCAGTTAGTCTAGCTAGCTGCTTGCTCCAGGGACCCTGTTCCTGCCTCTAGTGCTGGGATAATAGGCTGAATATCATGCCCCCTGACATTTACTTAAAGGTGCTGGGGAGCTGAACTATAGTCCTCATGCTTGCATGGCAAGCACTTTTACGCAAAGACCCATGTTCCAAGTCTCAAATGTTAACAACAATAAAAACAAGAAAGAAACCCTACAATCTCCATTTCTGTTTCCACTTCAAATTTTCCAGAGCAGGGACACAAAAAGAAACTCACTGGAAGACAGACATTAAATTGCTAATATATTTTCCTATCTCAGGGCCCATCAGGTACATATATAAAGAATTCCTCTGCAGTATAAACAAATAAATACAAGAGGTACATAACTGAAAACCATGGAACTTTCAAAAGCAAACTAAAGACAAAGTACTTTGGATATGAAAAACTAAAAATTTAGTTGGAAGGGAAATTAAACATTGCAAGAGTATAAAAATAATTCACCTTTGACATTAACTTCAAGCCCCTTTCGATTCTAGGTGGCGGCTTTTTATCTAAAATCCCTGCTTCATATGGCGAGACAATGGCAGGATTGATAAATCTGAGGAACATGGCACTTCCTACTGCACCGATGCTGTTCTGAGGGAAACGCTGGCTAACCACCTGAGAACAAAGAGTTGAGATTTGAGTAGACAGTTTGCATTGAAATAAAGAAGTGGAAACAAAAGCTTGAAGGTCAAACTCTGCACAAAACATGAATTATCAACCTTTTGAATGACCTGTTTTTAATCCCCCCCAACACCAGAAAATAAGGCTTATCCTTAACTGTAATCATAGGTGATTTTTAAGGCACAAATAAATTTATCAAAGAGAAGAAAAATCTCCTCATAGCAGAGACCTGAAAAAAGATTTTACTTTATAATCATAATGGGCAAGAAAAGTAGACTCAGTTTCACACAAAGATGAACATATTTCTTAAGATCAACAGAAATGAAAGTGCAGCTGACTTTTAGCAGGCCCTGAAAGTTCCGTTCCTCGCAGCACACCTCCTACACATCCTACACCTAGCAGGAAATAGCTGCACTTTACACATCCATTAAAATAGACATTTTAGTGTGGCTTACCATATATATCTTTTCTTAGATTTCTAGTGAGTGAAAAACACTACTTACAAGAAATGTTCCTGTCAGTAAACTTTTCTTCATGAGCATGCTTCCTAATATAAGGACCTACCTATTATTTAAACCACTGGAAAAGCAGGAACTCTTGGGGACCTAAAGGAAAAAAGGATCCCACCAGAAGACAGAACCCGCCATGTCTATCCCAATTTATTCTTTGGCCAAATAAGTAAAAAAGAAAAAGTTTCAGGACTCGGGAAATAGCTGCCCATTCTGAAAAGTCATACAAAGTCAATGAAAATGGGCCTACCCTCTACAGAAAACATTCTGCACAGAATATAAAGGAGCAGGCACATCGGATTGGGAACAATGTCATAGGATTGGCTGAATTTCATCTCTTCCTAATACTTCCCATTTTAAGCTAACACGTGGAAATGGAATTGTTCTAGAATTTAATTTTTATATGTACCAGATATAAACTTCTTTGTTTTTACTATTTATTTGTGGTTATTTTTCTGTGTTGCCCTGGCTGTCCTGGAACTTGCTCAGTAGACCAGGCTACCTCAAATTCATAGCAATCAGCCTGTCTCTGTCTCGAGTGCTGGGATTAAAGGTGTGTGCAGCCACTACCTGGCCATATCTTTTTACTTCAAGAACACATAGGATACTTTCATCTCAGAAGCTATTCTAGCTTGGCATGGCTAACTGTCATGGTGAAGGCCGAGCACTCACAATTCTTCATTGCAAAGGCTCCTGGGGTGGGGAAATGAGAAAACTGGGTTTACGTGTAGAATTACATATCACTTTTCTTTTCTTTACCAAGTGTCAGTACTTGTCATAAATTCAAAGACTCAAATTAACTCGGCTATTTCACTTCATTCTGGCCCATTTTGTGTTTCATGGGATCTGTACTTATTTAAATTATTACTTCATTGTTTTATATACATGTGGGCATTTTGCTGGCATGTAAGTCTGCACACCACATCCATGCCTGATGCCTGCAGCGGCCAAAACAAGGCATCTGATTTCCTGGAATTGGCATTACAGATGGTGCCTGGGAATTGCCTCTGATCATCCACAAGAGCAGTCAGTGTTCTTAACCACTGTGTCTTCTCTCCAGTCTTAGCGTCTATATCTTAAATGTGCCATTACCCGTGGCCTATAATCTCAAAATAATATTCTATCAATTCTGATGAAAAAAATTAGGAAAGATTTCAGAAAATGATTTCTTGAGGTGGTCTGTGTGTGAGTTGTCCTTTCCCTGTTCCTTACACTGTGATGTTCAAGGAGTCTTGGTTACAGTTCTTTGGGTGATTTCTTAAGAAGAACAATCTTATGAAGTCAGGGAAACTGGGAAGTTGGCTAAATATAGATATCTTCTGTAGCTGAAATATAGTTCTAGATACAGAATTAGGAAGACGATCCTAGTGTCCTTATTCTTTTAGATAGAACTGAACCTTTGATAACTAAAAACTCACATCTGATAAAAAGCAAGGAAAAAATTCATCACATAATTTCAGAATGTGAAAAGACAAACACTGACACTAAGTTCTTTTAGAATTTCCAAATTTTAATTAAAAGAGATAAAGATATCAATAAGCTAACAAGACCATAAAGTGTTTGGGGAGCAAACACTGAAGAAGGAAGAAGACTAAAACTCCCGTTTGGGGAGTCATGCTCCCAGTCCACCCAACACTTAGATTTAATTTTAAACAGGGTATTTTAAAAAATAACAATATTTTCAGTTTAATCCATTAAAAACCTGATAGAGTTTTAAGAGGCCCAACATAATAGTTTGCTTTTAAAAGCTAGTTGGTTTATTAAACGTCTGAGTAAGTGTCTCATAAATATTAATAATGGCTGCACAGAGCCTTTAAAATGTGTGTCTGAAAGTGGTTAAGAGGTTGGGTGGTGGTACATAGATCTCAGCATGAAGGAGGCTGAGGCAAGAGTGATGCCATGAGTTCAGGCCAGCCTGGGCTAGAAAGTGAGACCCATTCCAAAATCACACACACACAAAAAAAATGGTAGCTACTTGTGGTTTTCTCTAGGGAAAAAAATCTTATAAAGTAACTTGCAGTGATTCTCGCTTTATATTTGAAAATATTCAGCTTCTGAACTTAAAGAATTAACTATTTCCCCAAGAAGAGTATTACAAAATTACTGAAAAACAATTTCAACTTTTAACCATTTGTCACATCTTTAAAAATAATTCATGTCAATACTTCATGTTTCAGAAAAGTTTCATATAACGTAAACTATCTCTTTGATAATGATATCTATAATTTTAAAGCTAAAACCTGACAAATTTAATACTAATAGAAATACTGTATAAAAAGTTTCAAGAAACAATTTATAAATTATTTCACCACTACTTAACATCAATTTAATTTTATCCAACACTTTGTCCTTCCTTTGCCTTTGTTTTGCTTTCCAAGACAGGTTTTCTCTATGTTGCCTTGGTTATCCTGGAACTCCCTCTGTAGACCAGGCTGGCCTCAAACACAGAGATCCACCTGTATCTGCATCAAGAGTGCTAGGATTATAGTTGTGTACCACCATACCTAGCATGTTGTTTTTTATTTCTAAATCTATGAAAATCTAATTTGGATCCAAATAATATTCTGCATGTAAGGTCAACGCTGGGTGAGTCAAATGCTGAAACCAATGATCAGCTAATGCCCACCCCCTTGCTTCCCTTGGTAAAGTTGAACTAAAAAAAAAATCAGATAATCAATTACACATCAGCAAAGGATCACCAACTATACAGATAAAAATCCTGTGAAGCCTGCATTAGGCAGGCGACTTTGCCATTAATCTAAATATATATTATGTTGAGTGTAACAAACCGAATCAACTGTAATGTGTCAACGGAGCTAAACACAAGAAACTAAAACTTTTTAATTTCATTTATTACAAAGAAAGTCAGCTTGCTCTTAAAAGAAAAAAATTAGATTCTGTTAAACAACTTAAAAAACAACATTCTAAATATTACAATGACTAGCATGACTCACACTATAGAAACTGTTCTGAAAAATGCCAATTAGACTCCCTTATCCTTCAAGACTATAACCTGTGCTGTGAAACATATTCCAAAAATTTAGTTACCAGAAATATATATATGTAAGTATATCATATATATGAAAATAACTACTAGAAAAAATTCCAAGGAATAACTTTATATGAAACCATAATAAATGTTAAGAAAGCTGTAAAACATGCTCTAGAGAAACACAGAAAGCCTGACTTTAATTATGTTATGCTACACAATGACATTAGTACAACATTAAACAAGAATGTTAGAAACAGCAAATTAATGTCCACAGTGATGCTGTATAATGTTAAACCCACAAATGCTGAGAATTAGAAGGCTGAAGCATTAAAGGAAAATGTTTTAAGTAGGAGAGCCATCCAATCAAATCCATTTGTTCATAGACGATCAACTGTACTTAATATACTCAAAAAGAAAATTCTTAATGGACATAATAAAAAGTCTGTGTCTCTAAAGTTTAATTTAGTTTTGAATTTTAAATGAAACTATAAAATGTAGTTTTATTATTTATAAAGCTAAAGTAAGAAATGAAAGACGAAACCACACAAACATGATTTTAATTTTTTTTAAATAAAACTACCTCTAACTTTTTAAAGTTTTATTTACATTCTCTATAATCATTTGGATTAAGTGAACAAAAACAGGACTAAACTGAATAAGGGTAAGTCACATCCACAGATGTCATTTTTAAAATGAATACTAGTTATAATGTGAACAAATGATATTCATAGGAAGAAAATAATTATGGCAATCCTAACTTTTTTCCTTTTACAGGAAAACAAGGTCAGAAGCAGGCAATACATTCAAGGCATGTTTGCACAATGAGTTGCTTCTGTATAATCATGACCTCACTAAGTTTTCTTTTCAATGAAGTAATAATGTGTATTTTTCTCTGAAGTAAAAGTAACTTTGGCATTACAATTTCTATAACGTAAGCACAAATGTCTAAATCATGGATGGGTAAGACCATTAAGATAAAAACATAAGGAATAAAAATTAAAATTTAGCAACTTTTATATTAGACTTAGAAAGTGATTCCTGTATTTGGTAGCTCTAGCATGTGCAAATCCTAAGTTTGATGTTTAGTTCCGAGGGGATGGGAGGAAGACACATTTCCACCCACAATGTATTGATTAAGAAATGCTTTTGTTTCTAGAAAAAGAAACCACTCACATGACCTGCAAACAAGAAGCAAGAATGAAGACAGTCAGCATCCCCTGAGGCCTTGAAATTAAGTTTCTTTTGCATTCATTTATAATTTTAAAAATAACAATAAAATTAGATCAAAGATATTCAATGTAATTAATGCACGCGAAATGCCTTTGGGATAAATCAAACCAAAGGAACACAGAGAATGTTTCAATGTAACTTAATTCCAGGGTTAATTGAAATGAGAGCTATTCTGTGCCAGAATTAGTAGAATGATTTTACAGTGAAGGTCAAATAGCTGAAGTGAAGATGTTCTTAACAAATAGCAAAGATTTGGGGTTTGCTTCAAAAGAAACAGCTAATAAAAAGTTCTCCAAACTTACTGATTTTTTGTTTTCCTTTTTTTCTTTAACTGTAGCTTTATTCAGTAGGGAGTGGCAAGTTGCCTACAGAACAGAGATGAGCACAAACAAGTCACAGCACCGACTACATACAGCAACAAAAACAATGTTGGCTTGTACATAAAATTACATGGTAAAATGTAACACAAATGGAACCAACAGAAAAGTAGAAATAAACTGAATTTTGAGGGATGAAGTTTAATCCTGAACTTTACTTTTATTTCACTTTTAAGCCAAGCACGAAATAAACAGCGAGAAATGTTGAGACCCAATCATGTCTACTATTTCTGGCTATAAGTCATGGAAAAACTGTCCTCAAGCAAATCTGAGGAATATTTACATTTGAGTCAATTCCTAGCTTTTGATAAGTTTTACATAAAATGTTTGTATGAAGTAGACCACACACTGAAAACATTTTGTGTCTACATAATTATATTGATATATAAAATACTTCTCTGTGTATCCTTCAATTGACTTACAAGTTATTTTTTTCAATACCTAACAGTTAATTAAGATTTTATTAAATAAAAATTAAATGGCTAGATATGCGGAAAACAATCTTTAGAGACACTTTAAAGGAGGGTTGTTATAATCGCACATCTTCCAATGTTTGCAGAGTGCTCCCTGAAATGGTGCTACTCAGTTTATTAAAAGCTGCTGTATTTGGGGAAAGAATGTTAGCATCAACTAGAATAAAAAGTTAATATCAAAGTTAAGAAGTTGTAGATAATATAGAAACAAACTTAAATCTGATTAAAATTATAAGTGACTACTTAACAGAATGCCCTCCCCATCCAAAAAGCAAAAGCTAATCGTGCAAACCCACACAGATATGTCAGTTTCATCACTTAGAACTCAATCTAGAATAAAGATTTCTTCCAAAATTAAAATTTCTGATTGAAGCACACTAGTATTTTCTAAAAATATTTTTAAAAATCCAAAAAGAGCCATTCGTGGTGGCAAACACCTACAATCTTAGTTTTTGGGAGGTGAAAGTAGGAGAATAAAGAGTTCAAGGCCAGCTTAGGCTACAAAAGACACTTTCTCAAAACAACAAAACTTAACCATAAACATAAATTCTTTGATCCAGACATATAGAATCTTATTCTAACAATTTTAAGGCATACAAAACTATAACCCATAATAACTTGAGCATAGAGTCAGTTTTATCCATCCATCCATCCACCTACCCACCCATTCACCCATCTACCCAAATAGCTCCTGTATACCTAGATCTCAACAGCATTCTAGGCCAAGGAGGCAGAGTTTTGTAAAACAACAGAAAGTCTCATTTCAGGGATCTTTGCTGCAGGCTTTAAGGCTATTTCCAAAAGTACAACCATGTAAATATGCAAAGATGTAACTACTATTTATAGCTTTAACACACATGTACACATTTGGAGAAGAAGCTATACCAGAAAAGACAATGTCTACTTAAAATAACAGTAGCTGTTTTCTGATTTTCTTACCAGAGCTAAATACCCACCCTAAGGATTATTTTCTCTTTGTTCCAAACTTACCAGAAGGAATCAGTGATAAAAAATAGTTTAATTACAAATCTGTCAGACATTTACACCTGACTACTATTCCTATATAGTATTAACCATATTTTTTAAATAAAGAAGGCATGTAAATTGAGCTAATACAAAATACAAAAGGGCTTAAAGATCCAGATCTGAACTCCAGTAAAAATTAGCTAGCAATATACTCACTAAGCTTTCAAATTTTCCCCAGAAGATCCCCAAAGCAGGAGCTATGTTTACTAAGAAAGAGAAAAAAGGGTTCCCATCCTTCCCAGCAGGGCATAAAAGTACAAGGGTACCATTATGTCACTGCCAAATTTGCAAGGGCAAGTAAAAGCGAAAAGAGGAAAAAATAAATAAAAACAAAAGCTAACAAAAAGGAAAGCTAAGTTAGGAAGAAGACTTAATGGAAAACATTGAGTCTGAAGCTTTGTTATTTCTATCTTTGTCCTTAATAAGTCACTGAAATTTTGGATATTAAAAATAAAACCTTAACTTATAACAAAAGTTTTGCTTCAGAGTAGTCTGCATGAAGTTTACCCATTACAAAATTACGCATAGTGTAACATTTGCACTGTTTTTCTGTGAAGCTTTAAGGCGATGATTCAAGTGTGAAGGCAATGCACCGCACAGCACAGCACACAGTGGTATAAGTCACCAGGCAGCACTTTGCTGTCTTCATTTCTCATTGTGCCTAATTAGGAAGGACGGCAAGAATCATGCTTATTTAGGTAGTAGGAATGAGAAATTTATTTCTTCATGAAGTATTTCCTGTGTGCTTACCAAGTGTCAAGTCCTATTCTTTTTACATTACAATATCATGCTCTCAAACTGCTGTTCAAGTTTGCTGATGATATAAATACATTTTTCATTATGGGGACAGTCACATGAAGAGTTTCTATTAAATTCTAGTAGGACAGACCATGTAATGGGATACATTCCTCATTCATCTTCAACCAAGGCAAAACCACTATCGTTTCAGAAACCCATTTGTTTTCTGAAAATCAAAGTGATTCAGATTTTCAAATGTGTACTGTTTCTTGTCAGCCTCATTTTACAAACGAGAAAATAAGAGAATTAAATTTAAAGAGAAACCTGAGGGTAAAATTAAAACAATCAACACATGAAGCTTTGCATTATAACTAACCACTGTCTAGCAAGGCTCACACTTACTGAGCTGGATAAATTGTGTGGAGCTCCCCTAAGCTTCTGAGAGCTTTTGGAAATGGCAGTAAAGTTATAACACACCCAAAAACTTAATGCTAACTGTATTTTATCATATATCTATGTATGCAAAGTTTTCTTTTTATAGACATAGCAGATACGTATTTTAAAATAGCAATGGAGAAAAATTCACACAGCAGCCTCACACAGCTTTTTAAAATGATGATTTCACTGATGATGTTAATGTCTCTAAGCAACTGAGGCAGCAAGCCAAAAGAAAAAAAAATAAAAAGGTTGGGGTGACACTGCAAAACCAGAGATATACACAGGTTTTGGTAGATGTGTAAGTTCTTTCCCTATGGTATTTTTTCCTGTTTGATAAGTTAATATAGATTGATAGGCTCTCCCTTGGACTAACTAAACTACTTCTAAAACTGCATATGAAATCAAAAACAGAAGTTACAGAAGAACATAGGTCTTCTTCTCTTAGCACAGAAGTAATCTTTGTGAACATCTAAACTCAGGGGCACTACTTGTTGTGACAGTATTAGAAAATGTGTTACCTACTGGATGATGGTGGAATATATCTTACAAGTAGCCTTTTATATAAAATACACAGCACAATTAGTTTGCCTTGAGAAAACAGGACACAAAACTAATAATCTCTTAAAGCAGAAACCAAAATTACAGGTCAAGTCATTTGCAATGCAAAAAACAAACTTGCCTCAAGTGTAAAAGATCCTCTAAGCGATTTAGGCAAAAGATAAACACCTCACTTCAGTGGCAGTCACTGATTTAAGCTGCTTTCTGTGAAATCAGAACAATGTACCTTGCAAATTAATGGGAGACCAAAGTAGGAAAAATATTTACCTTGCATTTTAAGGGTTCTATTTGTAGGTAAGACAATTAAGAATAAGTTCTCATTTGTCTTATGCTTGTTTGACCCATCTGAACCAGATGTGCTTGGTCACATGTGGATACATGAGCAGGAAATACGTCAGGAAGTATGCTTGCCCCTGATTGGATGTAGACAGGAGGTACACCAGGAGGAAGTACATCAGGATACATACATGCCCCTGATTGGACCTGATAGGAAATACGGGTGTGCCTTTATAGGTTTTGACAAAATGTGAATCATGGCCATTTCCTGGGAACCCTGGAATGGACCTGGACAGTATTTAATTAAAGATTGCTTCAAATTTGGCTCAAAATTGTGGTTATGGTATTCTCAACACAAGGAAAATTAATTTATTTTCCCTAAAGTTTTTTAAATGTCTCTGAAGAAAATGTGAGGTTTCTTTCAAAGCCAAACTAACAATAGTTCTTTAAAATTTTAATTTTTTAATGTATTTTATCTTATGTATATGAATTATATGTATATGTACCATGTGAATGCCTGGTGTCTAAGGAGATCAAAAAAGAGCACTAGATCCCCTGCAACTGGAGTTACAAAGAGTTATGAGTTACCATGAAGGTGCTGGGAACTAAACCTGGGTCCTCTGCAAGAGCAGTCAGTGCTCTTAATTACTGAACCATCTCTCCATCCCCACAATGTATTAATGTATCCAGATGACGGCCAGCAGCTGACTGTGCACAGAATGAGGATCTTCTTGATTTGCTCTAGACTGAGAGTGGCAATCTCAAACTGTCAGCATACCTGGTACAAGCAATGGCAGACACTTCGAAGTTGAGAGGGGAATTCTGAAGAGGAACTGATGATTGCATGGAAAAATTTCTCTGTCATTTGAAGGAGGTTCCTCTGGTTTTCGTCAAGGCTCTCAGAAGGTTCTAATCTGCAACAAAGAAAAGGTAAAACCAAAACATGATTGGTGAAACACAATCACTCTTCACGAGATTTTCTGATCCTGACTCAAACAACAAATTTGTTTTGGAAAGAAAAAAGGAAGAAAAAAAGAGAAGTGTTATAACACCATTTTTGGTGACTCACATCAATTTCAGTATTCCTTTTTTCCCCAACTTTTGCTGGGGAGCTAACCCAGAGCTCTGTCCATGTGTGACAAGCATCCCATCACTGAGCTACATCCTTAGCCCTTTAGCATTCTTAAGCAATTTTTCTTCCTGTGAACATGGGAGCGTGGACCTTAAAACCTTGACTTGTCAGAGTAGGCCTCAGCCTCAAGAGTAAAGAAGCCTAAGGACTTCCGAAATTTAAGTCCCTTTGACCAAGTGTTTAAGGTTTTTAATTATGTGTATGAATCTGTGTGAGTGTATGCCACATGTTCAGGTGCCTTCCAAGGCTAGAAGACACCTTGCTACCGCTACAGACAGTTGTGAGCCATCTGCTATGGATGCTGGTAACTGAACTCAGATCCTCTAGAAGAACAGCAAGTGCTATTAATCACTGAGCCATCTCTCCAGCCCGGCATGAGTCATTTTTATCAGAAATAATTTATGGATATCTCCTTTTCCTATATCTTCTTAGATTTTGTGTATGTGTGTGTGTGTTGCTGAGGAGGGAACCAAAATACTAGGCAAGTGATCTACCACTCAGCCATAGCCATATACTCTTGTTTTCTTGATTTTGAACCTGGTGAGAAATGAAGAATTGGGCTCACAAGATGGCTAAATATGTGTATTTCCCGGGAGCTGAAAGCGCAGAGTGAATATGAAATACGAATGAAGAGGTAAAGGTGAATTATACAAAGCAAACAATGTGCTATATTTTGCTGTCAACAGTGAACCACCAATGGCTTCTCAAAAAATAAGTGACAAAAAGATTCCTGCTAAGGTTGGGGATAAGCTTAGGAGTACAGTGCTTGTCTAGCATGCAGAAGTACCTGAGTACAATTACCAACACCACCAAAACAAAACAAAGAAACAAAAAGCCCCATCTTCATTTAGAAAAGTCATTTCTACAGTAAATAATGAGTATAGAAAAAAAAAATGCTGGGGCTGGAAAGATGGCTCAGAGAGTACTGGCTGTTCTTCCAGAGGTCCTGAGTTCAATTCCCAGCAACCATATCGTGGCTTACAACCATCTACATGAAATCTGGTGTCCTCTTCTGGCATGCAAGGAAAACACTGTATACATAATAAACAAACAAACAAATAAATCTATCATTAAAAAGAAAAAAAAGATAATGCGAGAAACGATGGCCGTGCATGCCATAATTCCAGCACTTGGAAGGCAGAGGCAGGCAGATCTCTGTCTCAGAGTTTGAAGTCAGCCTAATCTACAGAGTGAGCTCCAGGATACCCAGAGCTACAGAGTAAGACCCTGTCTCAAAACAACAGTAAGGAAGTCATGGAAAGGTCAAAGAGCTATGCTACTGAATAAGTATTAACAGAGCTAAACTATACAATCCCATGCAGCAATACAAAAGAATTAAGACTAATCTTCATAGACTTTCATGGGAAGATTTAAGATCCATGGCTAAATCAAAAGAATTAAGTTGTAAACCACAGATTCATTGTGGTACCTTTTAAATTGAACAATCATATTACAATAAATATCTTCTACAACTACATATGTTTATACAAGATGATGGGAAAAGGACAGAATAAACCAGAACAGTACCTATAAGTGGTACTCAAAGATGCCTTTAATAACATCTGTTTATGGTTTTTATTCTTTAAGGAAGAATGTATTTGCATATAACTTTTTGTATATAAACTAAAAAACAATTTTAAGAGTTACATTCTGTAATCCTAGTACTGCAGAGTTGGTGCAAGAAGACTTTATAAGTTCAAGGACAATTTTGGTTATATAATGACATATTATCTTGGACAGGAACATTAAGGTTGCCTCATGTAGAATCAGGAGCAGGGAGGGAGCAATTGTGAAGATGACAAACCTGGTAGGATCCACTTCAAAGCTGACATGCTGCCAATCTGAAGATGTGATCACAATCCGCAATAAAGGATCCAGTAACTTCTGTAGGTAGGTAGCACCGTATACCTAAGGAAATGCACGGTGAGACACAGACCCATACAGCTGGCATGGAAAAAGTCATCAACCTAACACACTCTGTATATAACTTCTTGACAAACCTAGTACGTACATACACACAGAATGAGTGATACAAACCTTAAAGCAGAATGTCATTATCTTACTGGCCAAGCTGTTGCCTCGGAAAAGAGTCTGCATGGAGTCTGCCAATTCCACTTCCTTAGAAAACATGTTCCAGAGCAGCTGGTAGAGTAAGTGCCGAGAATCAAACAGAGTAACCAGAACACGAGCCAGCTCATCCTGGGAACAAACAAAATTGTGTTTGTGTGAACAATTTTACTTTTTTTTAAAGATAGATTTAAAATTTTGAAATCACCCATTAAATCAAGGTAAGTGGTAACTAATTGTTCTTAAAATCTACATATGTCTATGATAGGTGACTTTTTAAACCTGTTTATAATAGCTCTTACCATCAAGGAGTAACTGAGGGAAAGATGAGAGATGGGGCTTTACCAGAAGACAGAAAAACTTCAGGATTTGGCTCTAATCACATCATGAAACTAAGAGTTCATTTTGATGTGTGGATGAGATTGAAAAGACTGGTTTCTTAGAACTGATTAAATACATCATGGCCAAGGTAGAAAAATAACAAATATATAAACACTAAAGGGCTGTTTAAAAATCAGAAAAGGGGAGAACAGGGAGAGGCCTCATCTAGATATTCAAATCCTGACATTCTGTCATATTTACACACAGCTGAAGAGTTAGGATTGAGGTTAACCTTTCTATTATTTGTAAGATACCACTTTTTTGTTCCTTATAGGAGTGTGTGCGTGTGTGTGTGTGTGTGTGTGTACTGGGAGGTTTTGCATGTCAATTTGATACAAGCTAGAGTCATCAGAGGCAGGAGTCTCAGCTGAGAAAATGCCTTGAGGAGATCCAGCTGTAAGGCATTTTCTATTTTCTCATTTAGTGATCAGTGGGGGGAGGGCAGCCCATGGTGGGTGGTGGTGGTCCTGGGTTCTATAAAAAGGTAGGCTGAGTAAGCCTCAGAAAGCAAGCCAGTAAGCTGCACTCCTCCATGACTTCTGCATCAGCTCCTGCCTCCAGGATCCTGTGTTTGAGTTCCTGTCCTTACCTCCTTCAGTGATGAACAGCAATGTTGAAATGTAAGCCAAATAAACCCTTTTCTCCCCAACTTGTCTTTTGTTCATGGTGTTTCATCACAGCACTAGAAACTCTAACAAATAACTAAGAGTGTTTTATATAATTGATAAAACTGTAATTCACAGTTAAACCCAACATCAAGAGGAGACAGAATAGTGGTAGCTATAATAAAAAGAACCCTCAACCTTTAAACAGTAGTAAAGGCCACCATGGTCCTGAGCCCTCTCCTCTGCCTGGCCTGGTCCCAGGATGAAAAGAACGAGACAGTGGAGCAAGGGAAAGATTGAGTAACCGTGACCACAAATACCCCAGGAGCCAGAGGATTATGAAGACTCAGTGTCTGCTTTATAGCCTAGAGCTACACAAGCCGTCTTTGACATAATATTCAAACCCTACCCTCCATTATGAAGTGAAGGGAAAAAGACAAGAATTTAGGGACTAATCAGAAGTGGTTGGGCTTGGGATATAGCTTGGTGGTAGATGGCTTGCCTAGCACCACGAGATACTGGTTTCTATTTCAGCACAGCAGAAAGGAGAAACACCAGCAGCTGCTGCTTTTAGGCCCCCATGTAAAATGTTTTTCTATTCTCATCTCTTCTCCTAAATACTAAAAATTCTGTACAACTTAATTTTAAACCATGTATTTACATAGTCAATTTTTTAATAATTTAATTTTTTGCTCACCTTTAGATAAAGTTCTAACAAATGTGACAGAACACACTTGTAATCCCAGTACACAGGAAGTGGCGACAGAGAAGATTATAAACTTGAGGACAGACTAAGTTACATAAGAGCCTCAATCAAAACAAAACAGCAACAAGGGGAATGTTGTTAGAAGGTACCCATGCTTCCTCAGATGCTCTAACTAATATGGATGGTCCTGAGTTGTTTGTTGGTTTGTTTTGTTTTTAAAAAGAGTTCCAAGCCATATCAATATCTTGTCTAGAAAAAAAGAAGAAGAAGAAAAAAGGGAGTGGGGAAACCAAGGGTGTCTATCAGTGGTTCTCAACCAGTGGGACTTGACTCCTTTGGGAGTCAAATAACTGTTCCACAGGGGTAGAATATCAGATATTTACATTTTGATTCACAACAGTAGCAAAATTACAGTTATGAAGTAGCAAAGAAAATAATTTTATGGTTGGGGTACCCACAACATGAGAAAATGTATT
>JAQHUG010000114.1:4289355-4310561 GCA_028555095.1 Dicrostonyx torquatus
GCAGTTGAGAGCAGTCACTGTTCTTAAAGAACCCAGGTTCAATTCCCAGCACCTACATGCAGCTTATAACCATTGTTAACTCTGGTTTCAGGGGATCCAACAGGCTCTTCTGGTCTTTGGGCACTGCACACACATGGTGCACAAACACACATGTGGGCCAAATACTTATACATACAGAATAAAAATAAACAAAATATCAAAAAACAATTTAAATAATTGAGGCCAGGTGTAGTGGTGCATGCCTTTAATCCCTGTAATAGGGAAGCAGAGGATCTTTGTTCGTCTGAGACTATATCCTGGTTCTACACAGTGAATCCCAGGCCAACCAGGGCTACACAGAAAAACCCTATCTCCAAAAAAGTAAATAAATAAAATCTATTTTAAGTCATTTAATAGAAAGCTCAGAAAATTTACTGTAAGAAAATAAAATGAATTTTAGCTTCTTTGACTCAAATTAACTTTTTTTTTCTTGTACTAGGGATCAAGGGTAGGGTCCCAGACATGCTGGATGAGAACTCTACTACCAGGCTACATCATCAGATCTTGCTTAAGAAAATTATGAATTTTTTAAAAAAAATATTTATTTATTTATTTATTATACCATATTCTGTCTGCGTGTGTGCCTGCAGGCCAGAAGAGGGCACCAGACCTCATTATAGATGGCTGTGAGCCACCATGTGGTTGCTGGGAATTGAACTCTGGACCTTTGGAAGAGCAGGCAGTGCTCTCAACCACTGAGCCATCTCTCCAGCCCAACTATGAATTCTTAAAAAATTACTGGTAAATGAAAAAAGTCAGATATTTATGACACATTTGAAGATGTGTAAAATAATTTTAAGCTTGAAAAAGATAATTTAGGAGTGCTGCTAATCAATGGGTATAAAATTGAAATGATAAATAAGCCAAATGTTAAGCTGCATACCTGTGATCCCAGCATTTGGTAGACAGACAAACAAATGTCTACACAGAGTTTCAGGCAAACCAGAGACAAAGAGAGGCCCTCTTCCATCTTAAAAAGAAAAATCTCTGAGAAGAGGATAGAGCTCATGTTAGTCTAGAGCTTAGGTCTTACTAAAGTTAAACTGAAGCAGAAAAATCATAGAAGCATCTCAGAAAGCAGCAGCCACAGCAGCAAAGGTGCTTTAGGGCAGAAACAGAGAAAGGTAAAGTGCTGAGAGTACAGAAGGGACAGAATTTGATGGAGGCTGAAATTAGGCAGGCCCAGATTAGGTTAGGATTATAAACCACAGAGAACGCAAGTTTTATTTTTAGATATAAGAAACATGATCTTACAGCCTCTGTTTAACATTTAGGTGTTTTTAAATGTATATTTTTAATTTTTGTGTGCATGGGTACACGTGTGCGAGTGTGTCCATGGAGGCAGGAAAAGGACATCAGCTCTCTGGGAGGTAGTAAGCATGTGCTTATTAGCTGTCCGGTGGAGTGCTGAGATGGGAACTCCAGTCCTTTTATGGAACAGGAAGCACTCTTAACCACAAAACTTCTCTCCAGCCCCTTTTATGGGTAGGTTCTCTTCATTTTTTAAAAATTTATTTATTTATTTATTTATTTTTGTTGTTGTTAGTTTTATGTGAGGGGTTGTTTTGCCTAAGAAGGCCAGAAGAGGGCACCCAGTTTCCTGGGACTGAAGCTGCAATCACTGTGAGTGACTATGTGAGAGCTGGGTGTCCACGCCAGATCTTCTAGAAAAGCAGCAAGTGCTCCAACAACTGAGCCGTCTCTCCAGTTCCTCACCCTCCCATCACAGCTTTTAAGCATAAACTAAGAATACCTCAGTAATTAGAAGTTACTTTTATTAAAGTCTTTTTTGTTTGTTTGTTTGGTAAAATAAACCACATGCCTTTAAAAAAAAGAGAGAGAGAGAAAGGGCATCACTCTGTAGCTCTAGCTGGCTTGAAACTTGCCATGTAGAGCTGCCTTTGCCTACCCAGTGCTAAGATTAAAGGAGAGGCAACAGCACAGGGATCCACATGACTTTTTAAAACAGAAATGAAGAAAAGTTTTCTCAAAGTTTTAGCATGTATTATTAAGAATGTTGTATTTTATGGGTGGAGGGTGCAATTCAGTAATAAAGCATTTGCCTAACATGCATGAGGCCCTGGTATCAATTGCCAGAACACAAAATAAATTTACAAGACCAAATAACCATATATGTCTACAGTATTTTACCAGTCTATCTTGTTTTGAAACAGGGTCTTATGTAGCCCAAGTTAGCCTTGAACTTAAGCAGCCAAGGACGATCTTTGATTTTTGATTCTCTTGCCTTCATTTCCCAAGTGCTAGAATTACAAACACTTGCCACCACATCTAGTACTACTTCAATGCAAATGAGTAAGTCAAAACTAAATTATATAAGGCAGAGAGGCAGTAAACAAGCATAAATCACAGATAACAAGATTTAGCATTAGTAACAATTAAAATCAGGTTTACTAATTATTTATCTATTATAAAGATATGAGATCACATCAGTGGTTTTACATTTTCTTTATATTGGTGATTAAATGGGCTTTTTCACTGGGGTAGAATAAAAGTAAACACTAGTAGGGGCCTAGGAGTACCAATCACTTTTCTACAGATGAAAACAAAATATATGAAAAAAAAATTTAACGGTTCAAACTGACCCGCATTTATTTTGTGTGACAGTCTTACCAAGGAGGACTTTGAGCTTTTTTTTTTCCCCTCCGAGACAGGGTTTCTCTGTGGCTTTGGAGACTGTCCTGGAACTAGCTCTTGTAGACCAGGCTGGTCTTGAACTCACAGAGATCCGCCTGCCTCTGCCTCCCGAGTGCTGGGATTAAAGGCGTGCACCACCACCGCCTGATGGACTTTGAGCTTTTGATCCACCCCCAAGTGCTGAGATTATAGGCATGCACGACCATAAATGATTTTCTGTGGTGCTAGGAAAAGCATTCTACTAACTGAGCTACATTCTCAGCTCTAAATGGCATACTTTTTTCTAGTTCTTACATTTTATAAATTCACCTAAGAAATATTTATGAACAAACTTATTTTGAAACACGGTCATATGCCAGGCATTCTATTTCCCTACTATCTCAATAAACTTACCCACTGAGAACAAGGGACCACATTGGCCAGAGCCATAGCTATAGGGAGCTCTCCTTGATCTCCCATCATTGTGACCAGTTCCACGAGTCTCTCAAATCGATCTGCCAACACTGTTTCAGCAAGTGTGTCGAATTCTGTTCCTTGTTGAAGGATTTTTGTCAGAACTTCCATAAATGTAGCTCTTGTCTGGAGATCCTTGTGATAACCTAAGCCTGACATGAACAATTACATGCAAATTTACTACAAAGACTGACTGAAGCAATTTTCTTTTTCCATGTCACATCAATCCTAGGTTTTAACTTTTTTTCTTACGTATTTTATATGCATATGTGCCTGATTACCATGGAGGCCAAGAGGCAGTATCATATTCCCAAGGACTGGAGTTACATGTGATTGTGAGCCACCATATGGGTGCTGGGAATTAAACTAGAAAAACAGCCAGGGCTCTAAACAACTAAGCCATGTCTCTGGCCCAACTCTCTAGGGTTTTGTATTTCACTGTGTAGCTTTGACTGGCCTGGAACTCACTGTGTAGACCACACAGTCCTTACACTCAGAAATCCTTCTGTTTCTTGCTCCTGGCTGACTGGAGAAAAGTAGTGCACTATCATGCTGGGATAATGTTACGTGTAGCTTTCATCTGATCTCACCTATGGAGTGCATGAGTCCACTGTCCACATTAGCATTGAGTAAGTTTGACATTGCAAGCACTGTACAGTGCCTCAGGGATGCCAGCCTCCGAGACATGCCACGTTTCCTGCCACCTGCTTGTGCATTTTCATCTTCAACTTCACTACAGTCATTCAAAAGGTTCATAAATAGTGTGAAGTACCTGGAAATACAAAGACTGACCTTTACAAAGTGAAGGCTACTCCAACCAGAAAGCTAAACACACATTCTGAGTGATCATATGTGACAATATGCATGACCATGATTTTCTAATCTTGGCCTAAGAAGTAAATGTGGTTCATTATTAAGATGCTGTGAGAATTATTTTATCCTGACAAAGTACAAAATTCATTTCATGACATAGGCACAGAAGATGTGCAAGGTTTCCTGTGTCAGTTCTAATATTTAGCATACAAAATTCATGTTCCAAATAGTTTAGACATTGTCTTGTTTATTTTTATTTATTGTGTTGTTTTTTGTTTTTTCAAGACAGGGTTTCTCTGGGTAGCCCTAGCTGTACTGGAACTCACTTTGTAGACCAGGCTGTCCTAGAACTCAGAGATCTGCCTACCTTTGCCTCCCAAGAGCTGGGATTAAAGGCATGCGCCACCACACCTGGCTTAGACATTGTCATTTTAAATGACTTAATGAAACAATCTAGATTTGTTACAAGGAAAAAATTCAATGATCACATTATTCTTTAAAAACCAGAACACAAATTATTTTCTATCTTGGCCACATCATTTCACAAGTAGATATGGTATGTTTTATGGGAACAGCCAATGGTCACAATAAAAAAGTAATTAGGTCTTCTTTTAAATAATTATTAGCAATTTAGTTACATTCCTTTGTTTGGGAGAAAGAAAACTGTATTTGTTTTATGCTTTGGCTTTTGGTGGCTGAAATTTACTTAAGAAATAACTGTGATTTGGCCTCCATCAGTTCCACCCCATCTCCTTCTTCGGGCTGTAGTGGAAGACCAGCGAGGAGTGAAACTACTGCTTCCATGCTTGCTTGGTCCAAATCTCTTTAAAAAAAAAATTAGAAACTATGAGCCTTTCGAACACAAACTTTAGGAGTTCTCTATTCCATTAATTAAACTGTAAGCACAACCTAAGTAGTATCAGTAAATATGACAAGCTCCGACACAAACAAAACTTCAAAATTTCAGTCAACTAACCTCTAACATAGTATCTATGTTAAATCACAAGTATGGAGCTAAGGATATAGTCCAATTTAGCATTTACACATCTTTTATTCAAGCTCCAACATCACAGTATAAAAATGAAAAAGTTCAATTAATCAACCAACCAAAATAAGGTATATACTATCAAGTTACACCTGGCCAGAGAAAAAGATGAAGATGTTATACTATTCATAGTTATTTCTAATACGCATCAATCACCTATCACTAAATCAAAGAAATTATTCATTAGAAAGACTCATAATTATATGCCTCAATCAATACTTTATCTAATCATAAAGTAACACAATCTACTGATTTATGCATCTTCTTTCTTAATAACTGTTAATCATTTTTCCTAAGCCAACAACACTTTCCTAGACCTCTCTCACATTTGGTCAACGAAGTCTTTCCATTGGGGGAAAAAAAAAAGAACTTCATATATTTCAAATACAAAAGCTTACCATCTATAAAACAAGTTAAATACAGTGTGCTATAAATGCTTAATAGCTATAACTGTAGTGGTTTTCATGAATAAGGTAAAAGAATACAGTACTTAAAGGTCAGTCAGTCAGTCATTCTGTCTGTCTGTCTCTTTACCTTGTTAGACACTTTACATCATCATCTGCTGCTTGGTTTGATGTTCCCATAACCCAGTCTGTTAGGTATTCTACCATTTTATTCCTGCAGAATAATAAAAAAGGACAAAATTTTAACACACTTTCTTTCTCTTACTGTATGATTACTTAGACAAGAGTTTTATTGTACAGTTGCATAGCCCAAACTGGCTTCTTCTGTCTTAGCCTTCTGACTATTGGAACTGTAGGTATACGCCAATACACCAAATGAGCAAATAGTTAATAAATTCAATATGACTTCATAGAAGAGATACTGCTATCAGGTGTAATGAAATATAAGTCAGAAGGGCACAAAGAGACACAACTGGGATGCTGGTCCTCTTCACTGGCACTTTCCTATACTGCCAATGTGGAAACAGAAACCAAGAGTTAGTCTTAGAAAAGGGGAGAAGGAAGGAAGAAAGGAAGGGAGGGAGGGAAAGAGGGAAGAGAGGAGCAGAGAGGAGAGGAGGGGAGGGGAATGAGAGGGAGAGAAACCATAAAAACAGATTTCCATGGGGATAGAGCTTTGAGAAACTTGGAAAGACATTCAGAAAAAAACCAAATATGGACAACACTTCTTTTTGTTTGTTTTGTTTTTTGAGACAGGTTTCTCTGTAGCTTTTGGAGCCTGCCCTGGAACTTGCTGGGTAAGATCAGGCTGGCATCAAACTCATAGAGATCCGCCTTTGTCTGCATCCCAAGTGATGAGATTATAGGCATGTACCATCACCCGCTAGCACAACACTTCTTGGGGTTTCAAGACAGGGTTTCTCTATAGCTTTGAAGGCTGTCTTGGAATTGGCTCTTGTAGGCCATGTTGGCTTCGAACTCACAGAGATCCCACCTGCCCCTGCTTCCCAAGTAATGGGATTAAAGGCGTGTGCCACCAGCGCTCGGTTTAGTTCAACACTTTTTTTGTTGTTTTTTGTTTTTCGAGACAGGGTTTCTCTGTAGCTTTGGAGCCTGCGCTGGAACTAGCTCTTGTAGACCAGGCTTGTCTCGAACTCACAAAGATCCGCCTGTCTCTGCCTCCCAAGTGCTGGGATTAAAGGCGTGCACCACCACCGCCCGGCAGTTCAACACTTTTTTACCCACTTCCCTTCCCCCATATATACCCAAGTCCTTCTACTTTTCTACACACCCCACTTCACATATTTATAAGACCATTCTTTGCTCTTCTGAGAACTCACCTAAATTTCATCTCCTGACAAAATGAGAGGTCATCTCTTCTTGCCATCATTACTTCAACTAACTGACACAGTTTCGTTTTTATTTGAATTGCATGGACCATATTACCAAGTACACGAACATACCTAGTTAAGAACAGAATAAGAAGTGATCAGACATAGACAAAAACTCAAGTATTCTAAATTTTTTAATCTTTAAGTAAATGCAACTTTAAACATGATTAATATTAAATTTTGTTAGGTAAGAACATATGTAACTTCTAATTATCTTATTTTCAAAAACTACACTGGGTCTATAATAAAGAATGACAAATTATCAAGTCCAAATGGATCAAAGACCTCAACATAAAGCAGCCCCACTGAACCTTATAGAAGAGAAAGTAGGAAGTACACTTGAACACATTGGCACAGGGAACCACTTCCTAAATAAAAACCCAGCAGCACAGACACTGAGAGAAACAATTGATAAATGGGACCTCCTGAAACTGAAAAGCTTCTGTAAAGCAAAGGACACAGTCAACAAGACACAACAACAGCCTACAGAATGGGAAAAGATCTTCACTAACCCCACCCACATCAGACAGAGGGCTGGTCTCCAAAATATACAAAGAACTCAAGAAACTGGACACCAAAAGATCACATAATCCAATAAAAAAAATGGAGTACACACCTAAACAGAAAACTCTCAACAGAGGAATCTAAAATGGCTGAAAGACACTTAAGGAAATGTTCAACATCCTTAGTCATCAGAGAAATGCAAATCAAAACAACTCTGAGATTCCATCTTACACCTGTAAGAATGGCCAAGATCAAAAACACTGATGACAACTTATGCTGGAGAGGGTGTGGGGTAAAGGGAACACTTCTGCATTGCTGGTGGGAATGCAAGCTGGTACAGCCCCTTTGGATGTCAGGGGGGGGGTTTCCCTGGAAATTTGGAAAACAACCTTCCTCAAGACCCAATAATACCACTTTTAGGTATATATCCAAAGGATGCTCAATTGTGCCACAAGGACATGTGCTCAACTATGTTCATAGCAGCTTTGTTTGTCATAGCCAGAACCTGGAAACAACCTAAATGCCCCTCGATCAAAGAATGGATTTAAAAAAAAAATTGTGGTACATTTACACAATGGAGTACTACACAGCAGAAAAAAGTAACGACAGCTTAAATTTTGCAGGAAAATGGATGGAACTAGAAAACATTATTTTGAGTGAGGTAACCCAGACCCAGAAAGACAATTATCACATGTACTCACTCATAGGTGGTTTTTAAACATAAAGCCAAGAAAGCCAGCCTATAAACCACAATCCCAGAGAACTTAGACAACAATGAGGACACTTAAGAGAGACTTACATATATCTAATCTACGTGGGAAGTAGAAAGTATAAAAAGACAAAATCTCCTGAGTAAATTGGGAGCATGGGAACCTTGGGGGAAGAGTTGAAAGGGGAGGGGAGCAGAGAAAAATGTAGAGCTCAATAAAAAACAAATTAAAAAAAAAACAAAAAACCATAAAAAAACAAAACAAAGGCAAATTGTTTCATAATTCCCATTATCTGTGCATATGAGGTCTTACCTTTTAAACTCTGTCTCTGCTACGTCTCAGTAGCAAAATGCTTACCTGACCAGATTTAACATCATTGTCTCAATGCTAGCTTGTCCCAGATGCTCAGAGCTGCCTTCTGTATGATTATCCAGCAGGTTTTTCATTATGGCTATGGTTTGTTCTACAAACTGAGTATTGCTATCAGTCAATAATACCTACACAAAAAACAAAATACATTAGTGATGGTACATCGATGCCCAGAAAACAGATCATAGGACAATGAAACTGACATAATTATCACATTTAAGAACACCACTGGCAAATACACAAACACACTGATACACACAGGTACTAATGCCGACATCCAAGATTCATAATTCCAGTCACACCCTCAGGCCTGAGCTCTTTAGAACCAGGCCAATCCTTAGATTACATAATTCTTTTTTTCTGTAATTATGACAATATTTAAAGACTGTAAATGGATTATCATGTTGGCACTTAATTTAAATAATTTGAAAGAAACAGTCTTCATTTATTTCAAATATATTATTGTACTCATAGGAAGGGTAAAAAAACAAAGTGGAGAAGACGTCACCTGTCCTTGAGAGTCAAAAAACTTGCTGATGGTATTCTTCAGTTTGTTAAACAACATTGGATACAGAGCAGGGCTCAACTCCAGACCCACCAGGTCCTTAACATTGGTCCGTATCTGAAGCCCCACTTTCTCATGGTTACACACCATTAAGGACAGAAGTCGGTCCATAAATCTGCTGACAGGTGTATCAACATTCCCTTCTGAAGACATTACGGAAATCATAGACCCTTTGCGCTCACTGACAGGGCCCATGGGTGGGCTGTAGGTCGCTAAGCCAGAGCTGCTTCTCTGTTGCAGGCACACCCCACCAAGTGCACAAAGGAAGCCAGTCATGTTGATCCATTCTTGCAGGGAGTCTGTGTCAGACAAATCTATGGATCCACCTCCACTGACATGGGACATCCGCCTCTTAACAATGGTCTTATGAAGGCTTTCGGCAGCCTAAACACAACATTTTTGTGAAAAGCATAAATTCAACAGAGATTGGATAAAATCTTACAAATTATTCTTTCCCATTTCTTCCAGAAGGAAAAGTACATTTTACATTAAAAAAAGCTTGAATCACCATTATATTGTTATTCTTTTAATTTTTAGTTACATTTTATGTATATAAATATTTTACCTACATGTATATCTGTGTACCATGTGCATGTCTGGTGCCCAAAAATGCCAGGGAAGGATGTTGGACCCCTGGAAGTGTTATTACTGGCCATTATAAGCCATCATACAAGTGCTGGAAATTAAAACCAAGTCCTCTAGAAGAGCAACCAGTGCTCTTAACCACTGAGTTGTCTCTCCAGTTCCTACCATGTGTGTTATTAGAGAGCCATTTAATATATTTTTGTCATATTTGACTAATAAAGTCAACCTGAAGTATCATTTCTTTTAAAAACCTCTGGTGTCCATGGATAAACCTTAAAACAAGTGAAGAGGAAAGACAGTAAATCACAAAGGTCCACAATGTATGACCCCATTTGCATGAAATGGCCTAAAAAGGCAATTTTGTAGTACAGAAACAGAGATTAGCAGCTACTACTCAAGGCTGGATGTGTAGGTAGGAAAGCTGGGAGGTGGTGGCGCACGCCTTTAATCCCAGCACTCAGGAGGCACAGGCAGGCAGATCTTTGTGAGTTCGAGACCAGCCTGGTCTACAAGAGCTAGTTCCAGCGCAGGCTCCAAAGCCACAGAGAAACCCTGTCTCGAAAAACCAAAAAAAAACAAAAAAACAAAAAAACAAAAAAACAAAACGTAGGAAAAATGGCAAGTCAAAGCTAGAAACAGCTAAAAGGCAAAGGTTTGGGGGAGGAGGCATTCTTTGAGAGGATAAGAATGTATTAAAACTGACTACTGATTGACAGCTACACAGTTCTGTGACTTACTAAAACAATAACTGGATAGAACACTTTGTGGGAGAGGATTTTACGGCGTATAAATTATATGCCAGTTGAAACAGTTGACACCCCATTCCCACCCTAGATCTTTCTAGTGTAAAGTTTCCTTCTTTATCTTTTTTATTTTTATCAGACAGGGTTTCTCTTGTGTAGCCCCAACTGTCCTGGAACTCACTCTGTAGACTAGGCTGGCCTTGAACTCAGAGTTCCAACTAGCTCTGCCTTCTGAGTGCTGAGACTAAAGACATGCACCACCTCCACCTGGCCTTAGCTAGTTTCTCTCAAAGTTCTAATAATGAGAGCAGTATGGGAGATACATATCAATTATACATAAATACCAATTATTATACACTGCTAAGGTAACAGATAATTGGAAATAGTTGATGAATAAAACGATATACTTCATAATAACAGTTAAATGAAATGTTCAAAGTTTAAAATTGCATTTAACATTAAAATGGGCTCAACTGTCTGCCCACCAGATGCTTTTTAGAGTATCTAAACATATGGCATCATGAGACAGACAGAGTGGCACATATCTGTAATCCCAGCATTTGGGAAGTTAAGGCAAGAGGGTCACTGCAAACTCAAGGATAGCCTGTTCTACAAATTGAATTCTAGACAAACAGAGATAAGTAACCAGATCTTGTCTAAAAGCAAACAACATGAAATTTGTTAGAAATTTTATTTTTCTATTTATAGCTGCTACATCTTTTCTAAAAGCTATCTGAAATACTTGAATGAAAGAAGAACAAGAAAGAGTAAGTGAACGGTCCCCCAGCTAAGTGGTTTCTAGCAGAGGTATGCAGTATTTCTGTGGTGATGGTAACGTTTTACATCTCTACTATCCAACTTTGGCTACTGTAAAACTGAAAAAATAAGCTTACTTTAACTTAAACGAGTTAAAACTAACATTCTAACAGATACATGTGGCTAATAGCTATAAGATTAGGTAGTAGAGACCTAGATGAACCACAAGTAGTCTTAAAACAACTCATAACTACCATGAATAGTTCATAAAAGATTACTTAAGTGAAACAATAGTTCAATTAATACACCAAAATTGACTGAACAAACTCACCTGGCCATCTTCCATTTTGGTTTTCGGATAGTTAAGGATTAGTTTTGTAGCCTGTTCCCATTTTGCATGTGTATCTTCCCAAGCCTAAAATGAAGTTAATTATCACTAGGAAGCACGTTTAGGGGTGAACTCAAAATCAACACGTAACTGCCAGGTTTTGAGCAGAATATCCTCCTTGTAATATGCACATAGCTCAGATCTGCTTCTGAAGTTGTTCGTGATCACATAGCTAAGAGGAGGCTTCAAACATGAGGGTGGGGGCCTGGGAGGGGTGCTGCTGCCGAGGTCATACCTCTGTGTTTCCTGCAGTTGGGTGCTCAATGCGCCTTAGTAGGGCCATCACTCTCTTCTGAAGTGCTGCTCTTCCTAAGCAAAGACAACAGCAAATCCATTCAGTGTTAGAGCCTTCTTCACAACTGGGAACTTGCTAAGCCCTGCACTGAGCACAGTGAAGGAATGAACAAATGATGACACTCTACACAGCCTCTACAAGAGGACTCATTTCTAACTTCACAAAGTCTGGAACCAAAACAGCCATCTCCCCACCTGTGCTTTAAAATCACCTCATTTACAATTCAAGCAGAGTGATTTCTATAGTCTACAACTAAGAGCAATTCACAGTGTCAGGAACAAAAGTACATATTAAAAAAAATTCAGTAAAAATTCTATTTCAAATAGGCAGTTTGAATTAGCCCTGGAAATTTTCAAACTGTTATCTTAAACACACAGGCGGATCTCTATGAGTTTGAGGCCAGCCTGGCCTACAAGAGCTAGTTCCAGAACAGCTAGGACTGTTAACACGGAGCTCTGTCTCAAAAACCAAAATAAATAAATTAGCAAACAAACACACAAATAAAAATAATTAATGTCAAAGTAAGAGAATTGAAAGAGAGAGAAAGAGAGAGAGAGAGAAAGAGGGAAAAAGTATCCACATTTACCTGTTGACATCATGTTGCTAACAGAGGCAAATTCCATGAATGTGTTATAGTTGGGCAAGAAGTTGTGTACTGACACTTCATCCACCCCACACCGGATATCTGCTTCCTCACAGAGATGGCGGAAACAGGACATGGCAACCAGAACAGCTTCAGTGTCAGGACTCCACAGAAACATGTACAAGGCCACTTCTAGCTTGGTCTGAGCTTGTCGGCATATTGGTGGGGTTCCGCTGCATCCTGCTGTGCTATCCTAGAAGGTAGGGGAGAATATATCTGCAACTTAGGTGACTTTATTTGCAAACTCAACAATGTACCATCTATCACTGCATACAAACCTAAAAAGAAGTCCCCTTTTTAATCATAAGATCTTTTCCTGATATACTTTATTCTAAATGAGATGATGTGAACCAATAAAATGCATAATGGTATTGTGTTTCAATTCAAATAGGTTATTATCTTAGATTCCAGAAATGCAAATAAAGTCTATAACAAATGTACAAAAGACACTAAAACAGAGTCTACAGCAGTAAAACTCTAACCCACTTATGAGTCAACCATAAAATGACAAAGGAAGAAGAAACAACAGGAAGCATACTTCCTAGGGGAAGGAATAAACACATGGCAGCAGGGACTGAAACAATGACACACAAACTAAACACCACAACACAGACCTACTGATCTGACATCCCCAACCATTAACTGCAGAAACATATTACAAAGCAAGTACCATTTATGTAGGTAAAGTACACACTGCAGCTGCTACAGGCTTACTGGGGTTTCCCCCTCAATAGGCTATAGTAAAACTTAAGGATAAAAAGGTTATGTTCAAAAAACAAATTCTTCCATAATAATTTTGTTACTGCTCATATTATGATTTATATCTTAAGGACATTCACATATAGAAGTATATGTTCCGCTGGGAATAGCAATATATACCTATAATCTCAATACTTGTATAGAAGGGGCAAGAGGATCAAGCCAGCCTGGCCCATATGAGACCGAATCTACAATTTAAAACTTGCCAAACACGACTGCCTATGCCAATAAATAATCACAGCACTTGCAAGGCTGAAGCAGAAGAATTACAGTGAATTCAAGGCTAGCCTGGGCTATAAAGCAAGACTGTATGAATACATAAATACATGTATTTATACATAAATAAGCAAAAATAAAAGCAAAAGAGAAAGAAATAAAATCTTAACATCACTTATCCATAATATTTAGGAAAATAAATATTTTAATTTCATTCGATTTGAACCTTCTTTAGATTTGCTTTTGCATATGAATAGAGACTTTTTATGGGGTTTTTTCGAGACAGGGTTTCTCTGTGGCTTTGGAGCCTGTGCTGGAACTAGCTCTTGTAGACAAGGCTGGTCTCGAACTCACAAAGATCCGCCTGCCTCTGCCTCCTGAGTGCTGGGATTAAAGGCATGCGCCACCACCGCCTGGCTGAATAGAGACTTTCTGACACGATTCCCATCAGAATAATTATAGCTATGAGCCACAGTCACAAATAATTAAGTGCTATTGACATTTCACCTAGCTTAACCCTAACAACTCTGGAGCAAGAATATTATACCTGTTTTATTTATTTTTAATTAACTATTATTAATCACTTTCTGCTTATTCATTTTCTTGAAACAGTCTTTACTCTATAGACGAAGCCAGCTTCAAACTTCTCTCCTCTGAGAGAGAAGAATGAGGCCAACAGTTAAAAGCACAATTAATTGCATGGCCTGCCCTTCCAGAAGACCTGGGTTCATTTCCCAGCACTTACAAGGCAGCTCACAACCATCTGTGACTCCAGTTCCATGGGATCAGAAACCCTCTTCTGGCCTCTATAGACACCAGGCACACATGAGTGCACAGATATACCAGTAGATAAAACATCCATATATATTTAAAAAAAAAAAAAGCAAAATTTAAAAGGCCAGGTTTAGTGGTACAGGCAGATCTCTCAATCTGAGGCCAGCCTGGTGTACAAAGGAAATTCCAGGATAGCCAGAGCTATTAAAGACAGAGATACCCTGTCTTTAAAAACAAAAACAAAAGAACAACTTGTGGCTGGGCGGTGGTGGCGCACGCCTTTAATCCCAGCACTTGGGAGGCAGAGGCAGGAGGATCTTTGTGAGTTTGAGACCAGCCTGGTCTACAAGAGCTAGTACCAGGACAGGCTCCAAAGCCACAGAGAAACCCTGTCTCAAAAAACAAAAAACAAAAACAAAAAAAGGAGAACAACTTGTGATCCTCCTGCCTCAGTGCCTCAGCCTCTGGAACACTGGGATAACAGGTGTGCTTCACCATGTCCTGTTATCTCCATTTTAAATCTGAAAAACTGAGGAAGAGAGTTGTGAAGAATTTGCTCAGGGTTCCACAGTGAGCAGCAACAAAACTACTCTACATAATCTATACCTAACGTGAAATTATTTAATTGAATTTTACCAAAGTACATTCAGCAAAGAAGAGCAGAAGTTCTGATACAGGAGTCACAAAGAAAGTTACCTACCATGGAGGAATTTCCTTTTCCCTTTCGCAGAGATGCTCCAGGAGCACAGGTCCTCAGTAACTCGTCATGATCCATTGACATCTGAGAGCTATTTCCACTAGCAGGAACATCACATCCTACTCCACAAAGGAAGAGAAAGTGACAGGAACTTCTATCCGCCTGCTAGGAAAAAGAAGTAAGTCCCACTGAAGCACTGGTTTCAGGAAAGAAAAGGGCTCAGGTGTGGGCTGACCCCAATGCTTCATCTTGAGAAGTGTTCATCCACCCCCTGCAATAAATAACTTAGTGCAAAGTCTTTCTTTCAAATGCCTCTCACCTGTCTATTCTCCAACACAAAACACTTAGTGAAATAAAGTCTACTGCAAGAAAACTATAATACTCTATGAATTATAGCTAACAATTCTGCCTTGTCAGGGTAATTAGAACTTTACTTTTTAAGATAAAGTTATACGCGGGGTGCATTACAACATTGATTTAACTAACCCAGAACTTGACCACACACCCCCATGCATCCAGCAGTGGAATTATGCAATAATTCTATATTCAATGTTCTGGTAAATAGTGTTTATATTTTTGTGTGTGTATAAATATGAGAGTGTATATTACAAGTAATGGGTGTCAGGTGACCTTTTCTATCATTTTCCATCTATTCCTCTGAGGCAGGGTCTGTCCTTGATCTTGGAGGTTATTTCTCAACAATGATGGAAGCCAGCAAGCCCCAATGATCCACAAGTTTCCACATTCTAGGAGCTGAAATTTTATCATACATGGATATCTACCTGGCATGTTACTTGGGTGCTGGGATCTGAATCCTGGTTCCTATGACTACTCTTAACTGATGGACTATTTCTCAAGTCCTCAACAGAGAACTTTTGATCCATTACTAGGTTACTAACACTAACTGTTAGACCAAAGCCAGCATAAAAATCACTTCTCATTTCTTTTTTTCTTCCATTTTATGTGTGGGGTATTTTGCCTATATTTCCGTTTGTATGCCATGTGTCTAGAGAGGCAGGTTGCTACACACCCTACCTTGTTATGAGTTGTTAATTGCCATATATGGGTGCTAGGAATATCAAATCAGGTCCTCTGGAAGAGTAGCAGGTGCTCCCAACCACTAAGTCATCAGTCATCTCTCTAGGCCCCACATAAAATTTTTAATTTTAATATCTTATCTTTGGAATAAATTTAAGTTCTATCATGTTAAAGAAATGTAAGGTTCTTTCCTATACCCCAGAACTTCAATATGTTTCAACAGTTCAAGATCAAAAACTTTTATTCAAATTAAAAGATTCCTGATCTTTCCAAAAGATGAAATCATCCTATAGTACTAGAGTTCTCTACCATTAAGCTACTACATCTCCTGGTCTTGTCTGAAACAAGATCCAAATGTGTAGTAGTTCAGGCTGGCCTAGAATCCATTATGCAGTTCAGGTTGGCCTTAAACTCATGCAAGCCTCAACAGTACTAAAATTACAGGCAGCATGTGCAACCATATCCAGCTAAAAGAAAAAACCTTTGGGGGGGAATACAAATTAAAAAAAGATTTGCACTTTAGCTCTTCGAAAGATTACTTCCTGGACTATCTTAACCCTGAGAGTCAAGTAATCTGATATGTATGGACTTATAAATGCAGAGAAAACAGATTCTTTGAGCCTTCTGTGATTATAGTAGCCGCCAGTCTTCACAGGCCTAACCCAGAGCCTACTTAACCGGAATTTATTAACATTGAGATTATCAGGTCAGAGCCTAGAATATTTAAATGCTGAACTACCAGGTAATGCTCTCTATATTTTTACCTCTCCTAAGGACTTCGTTGAGGGAGAAGATGAAGTAGGATATAACTTAGCTAGTAAAAACTTCTAAATTGGTTCTGTACTGGTTAGCCTTTTGTCACCCTGGCACAAAGTAGAGTAATCTTAGAAGAGGAAACCTTAATTAAGAATATGCCTCTAAACCAGGCATGGTGGGTCATGCCTTTAATCTCAGCACTCAGGAGGCAGAGTCAGGTGGATCTCTGCAAGTTCGAGGCCAGCCAAAAGCAGACGACAGAGAAACCCTGTCTCGAAAAACAAACAAACAAAACAAACAAACAAAAAAGGTGGTGCCTTGCCAGGCGGTGGTGGCACACGCCTTTAATCCCAGCACTCGGGAGGCAGAGGCGGGCGGATCTTTCTGAGTTCGAGACCAGCCTGGTCTACAAGAGCTAGTTCCAGGACAGGCTCCGAAGCTACAGAGAAACCCTATCTTGAAAAACCAAAAAAAAAAAAAAAAGGTGGTGCCTCTATCAGACTCGCCTGTGGACAAGTCTGTGGGGCATTTTCTTGCTTAACAATTGATATGTGAGAGTTCAGCCTACTAGGGGGAGTTGCTACCCAGTAGTCTTGGGTTGTATAATGAACAAGCCACACAGAGCCAATAAGCAGCATTCATCCATGGCCTCTGTTTTAGTCCATGTCTTGGCTTCCCCCAATGATGGACTGTCATCAAGACATGTAAGCCAAATCCCCCAAGTTTCGGTCATGATGTTTATCATAGCAACAAAAGAAAATTAACACATCTCCTTAATATTCAAATATTTCCAATATAAGAAATGTCACTGTGCTTACCTTATTTTTAAGAAGAAATTTATTCCTGCAGATCAGAATCTCCCGTAACCACTTGAGAATCTCTGTGCTACTAAGCATTTGATGGCTAGTTAATTTCTTGCAGATGAAAAAAAGCATTTGTGAACTGTAGTAACATAAAGTTCATTGTTACAGAATCATCAAGAATCTAATGTAGATATAATTATAATATATATAATATAGACATATATTATGTCTAATATAGACATAATCATACATAGAATGGCATTATTTCATAATAGATGTAAATTTAGAGGCTTGTTTTCCCTTGCTCATGGATTTTATCCAAATATTAATAACAACAAATTAAGAAGAATTCTATCCTTGCAGTGGCAGGTAAGAAGAAACAATAAATTCACATGCACAGTAAAGACTGCGAAGAAATACAAGAGTTGAGAGCCAGGGTCTGAAAGAACTGGCTGCAGGGAAAACCCACCCCACCAATGTCCATAAGGAGTTTCAGTGGAACAGAGCTACACTCCTTCATTCTCATGTGGTCTATAACTGTTTCCTTGCTCCAAAAGTAAAAGTGCATAGTTAGAATGGATGAGCTAAGAAGCCTGACTTATTTCCCACCCTCTAGAGAACAAGTTTGCTGATTTGTTCTCTAGGCTATACTAGAATTGTACTGTCTAATAATTTAGCTACTAACCACCCATGTGACTACTTGAACACTCTAAATGAAGCTTGTCCAAATTGAGATGTGCTCTGTGAGATACACTACATTTTTTTTTTAAATTAAACCCAGGACCTCTGGAAGAAAGTCCAGTGTTCTACTTTTTTAAAGATTTATTTATTATTATGCATACAGTGTTTCTGTATGCATTCCTGGCAGAAGAGAACACCAGATCTCATTTTAGATGGATGTGGTTGCTCGGAATTGAACTCAGGACCTCCGGAAGAATAGTCAGTGTTCTTAACCTCTAAGCCATCTCTCCAGCCCCCACACTACAAATTTTGAAGACTTAATGAAAACAAAAATATAAAATGTCACACTGATAATTCCAATTAATTATGTTAAAATATTTATATATATCAAGTTAAATAAAATAAATCAAAATTTAAGTTTTTTCTTTTATAATGTGTTAAATCAAAAGTTAATTATACATGGCTCCAGTGATTATATCATTATTAGAGTAAGGTTTTAAATCCACTTCCAAGTGACTTAGCACACTCAAGTCCATGATGAGACAACAAATCCTGAGATTTACGTCTTCCTAGAGTGGTGCCCTCATGCTCATTAAAAGCCAGCTATCTATTCAGTTGTGTGTGTATGTGTGTTGTGTGTGAATGTATGTATGAATGTATACATATATATAGGATTTCACTGTGTATTTAATATATATGTATTTTACTAATATGCCTGTTTTTAACTTATTCACCAAAATCATCAGTATTTATAGAAGATTTACAGAAGATCATAGTTCCCCCACATTTCAGTACTGGGGACTGAACCCACACTTCCTCCCTGCTCAGCATGAGCTCATACTGAACTATGTGCCTTGTTTTAAGAACAAGAGTTTTAAAAACTAAAAACAAAGTTATAAAATGTTAACACTTTAGACTTATAATGCTAAAAATCTATTAAAAACTACAACTATAGGGGGTTGGAGAGATGGCTCAGTAGTTAAGAGCACTGACTGTACTTCCAGAAGACCTGGGTTCAGTTCCCAGCACCCATATGGTAGCTAATAACTGTCTCTAACTCCAAGATCTGACACTCTCACAAAGACATGCATATAGGCAAAACATTAAAGAAAAATTAAAATTAATCATACAATTAATTAATTAGAAAAAATATAACTGTAGCCAGGCATAGTAGAACATACCTTTAGATCCAGCACGCTAGAGGCAGAGGCAGGTGGATCTCTATGATTCCAGGGCCACCCGGATCAACACTGAGAGCTTCAGGCTAGCCAAGACTACATATTCAAACCCTATCTTGAAAAAACACCAGGCAGTGGTGGTGCACACCATTAATCCCAGCACTCAAAAGGCAGAGGCAGACGGATCTCTGTGAGTTCAAGACCAGCCTGGTTTACAGAGCGAGTTCCGCGACTGGGTCCAAAGCTACAGAGAAACCATGTCTCGAACCACTCACCACACCCCCCCCCAAAATCCTATCTCAAAAAAACGAACACAGTTGTTAACTGGGTAGAGAGGTACATGATAGAGAATTATATATGACATAGCAGAGCTTATAGCAAGGAGATAAAATGTAGCACCATCTTAAAACTTTTGTTTTCTATATATGTGATATTTTATGACAGTTAAATATCTTAATATTTTCAATCCAAATAAAATACAAAATCATAAAATATCTATAGGTATAACTGAATAAATATCACAATGAACTAAATACTATAAATCTAATATCCAAAGACAAAATACGAAGTTAAAACTTTAAGCTGAATTAAAATTTGAAAGTACATATACCTAATTTCCCAAAATGTCTCTACAGGAGCATCAGGATTCCATAAATCGATGCTATCTAACTGATGAAGAACCAGCAAGGCCTGAAATTTAAAGGAGAGAGTTTGCTGAGAATTGGTTAGAAAATTCACACTGAGTAATTATTTTGCAAGTGCTAACAAACTGGGCTGTGTAATTGTAGCTCTGAGAGGCTGAGAAAACCACCTCTCTGAGGGCAAATCTGAGGAACACAATTCTCCAGAGCGGCATAAACTCAGAGCTAACTCCTTGTGCCCCATCATTCTCAACCATAAGCGACATACACACAACATGTGAATGAAATCAGAACAAGATGTACACACAAACTACTTTAAGAAATAAACACGATTTTAATAAGTAATAACTCTAGAACAAAATGTTCTCCCCTAAAATCAACATAAACAATGAAACACAGCAGAAATTAGCTTGATTGTCACACACTTTTTGGTTAGAAAAGTTATTTCCTAAAATTAATAGAGGGACAACCAAAGGAATCTTTGCATCTAGCACCAGTTTATTTTTGAAGTATTTCATGAGTAGTACCAACAGAACTTAAATAACTTTTTTTAATTAAGTGATTACCATATACATATGCTATTCCATAAATTAAAACCATCAAAAGTTATGAAAGCAAAGACTCTTCCTTCAAACCTGCACAACCTAGATTACAATTCCACAATGTTTCTCCATTCTATAGCAACTTCTATTGAGCTTTGTACATTCAGTTGGTGGTCAACATACATATGGGTGCTTTATGCCCTTTTTACTAAAACATCAATGAAATGTTATTTGAAACAATAAGTAACTTATAGTCTCCACTTTAAAAACAGTTAACGCAAATTAAAATTCAGTTTTACCATTATTATACAAACACTTGGTACAATTACTAGTACTTTAGGATTTTCTGTTTTTCACAACAGTGGCACAGATTAGATTGGGAAATTAAAGCACTCACTTTCTCTTATTCTATTTAAACTTTGCAAACAAATACATGTGACAACTGGAAAGATAAAAGGAAATGAGTAGCAATCCTATGGGCCCTACGCTTGAGGGGTTCTGGCTCTATATTATGGGAACGTGGGGGAAGTGTCTTATATGTAAAGAAAGCAAGGCATACTAAGGTTTTCTTTTAGGGGGTGATAAGCTACCAAATCACATCTGTGTTTTAGATGTGCATTATACATGCAGTAAAAGGGGAGAAGCAATATTATAGTATAAAGAGCATCAGTCAGAAGTTGGATCCCGAATCCCAACTTTAAGTCTGTAGTTTAAAATGGTTTGGCCTGGAATAATATTTAGGTATCTGGGGTTTCTTTTTTTT
>JAQHUG010000114.1:4323358-4339104 GCA_028555095.1 Dicrostonyx torquatus
GAACTTCATCCTCTCTGTCTCTACTATCTCTCACTATCAGAAAAATTGCTCATGTGTAAATGTTCTTAAATTTCAGGAGTGGAGGCAAGATGATAAAATCCTGTAATACCAGTAAGGATGTCGAGTTCAAGACCAACTCAGGATACACAGGAAGACTTTGTCTCAAAAAGAACAAAAACCAAAACATATGTGTGCACATGAACTCATGCATACACACACACTTGGGAGTTCATAGAATTCTTGAAACCACAGGCATTTAGTTATGAACGCCTGTGTTTTAGTAATTTGAAGAGCACAGCAGCAAAACCGTAAAGCACCAAAGCATTTAAAAGCCTGGCACCTAGTACAGCAATAACAAATGTTGCTTGACAGTGTTCTTCAAGGATTAGGGAGACCCAAGAAAAGTTAAACATGTCATCCTATGAACAATTCAAGTTGTTTTATTTGAACATTACTAAGGTTAATATTAACTGTCTCTTATGAATAGTAGCAGCAACCAATTTTATCACTTATTATATACCAGGAATTGTTCCTAAAAGCCTTACACATACTATTTCACTCATCTTAAGGATCTCTCTGTGGTAGGAACTACTATTACCTACTATTTCAGCTGAAAAACCTAAGATGCCAAGGTTTAGAAAACCACCGGCTAATAATTAATTAGTCTTTCTCTAGAGCCTATGCATTTAATCCTTTCATGTAACTATCAACTAGTTACAGTATTTAGATTATTTCTTAATTACTTTGTGTACCAAAATGATGTTCTCAGGACTCTAGAGTATCATCTGAGGCAATAATTGAATAACCACTCTCATTTTTACTTTCTCTTCTAATACAGATAACAGAAGGCTGGTGAAGGAACTCAGGGAGCTAGCTATAAAAGCTAACTTGTTTAGTAATAGAAAAATAATGAGTGGTATAGATACATAGCATACTGTTTTTATAGCTCCTTGTTCCATCTGACCCCAAAATACGCCTGATTATAATGCAAGGGCAAATGATGACACAAAAGTCCATTCAATGATAAGGGAAAGACTAGAAAATGTGGTCTAATAATATTAGGACTCTCTGGAAATTAGTTTTTTTGGCAATGTTTAAGAGGCAACGTCTAATAGAACGGATTTTTGTCCTTTCAGTTCAACAAAATTTGTGGAATAATTTCAAAGCATTTCATTAAAATACTTACACAAAGCAAAAGCTTTGGATCTGCATGAATTAGTTTCACCATGGACAAAAGAAGATACTTATAGCTCCTTGTCTCCAGGTCTGTAGGCTTTTCTTTAAATTTAAGGCTTGTTACTTTTTCTTTAAATGTAAGACTCTAGTAACAAAACAAAACATAATAGCACCTTAGTGAGAATCAGACATCAGATTCAGAATAGCTACATTTTCTAGAAGAAATTATTTAAGAAGCTTTGAAAACATACACATTTCATACCACCAAATGGACAATAGTAGAAACATAAGCTATAACACTGCATTTTAAAAAATGTTTTTATAGCATTTTTATTATTCTTCTGTAATAATCTAGTAAACTTTAATAAAAATCTAAAACGCTAAAGGTATAATTATCAAGTTATACCTTCCTGGGTTTTAAAAAAGCTGGATTTCAAAATATGCAAACATAAGAGGAAAAATAGTGGGTCTATATCTATACACATATACATACTGGGGAACCCAAGTTAGCAAGCAAGTATCACACACACACACACACACACACACACACAAGTTAGCAAGCAAGTATCTCACACACACACACACACACACACACATATATATCCTATAGACTATGCAACATTATCAACTGTAAGATGAATCACTTCTTGGATGTAGTAAAAGAAATGAAAAATTACCATGAATTCTAGGATACTACACAAAGGAAGCTAAACATTTACTTTCAGACAGAAGTAAAAGTACCCTCTTTACAATTGATGAACCTCTTTAGGCAACCTCTGTATTTATAGTTTCGGTTATAAACTTGGTTTTTTGTTCTGACTTCTTTCAAGTTATAAAATGCGTGTATTTGTCTTTTTGTCTAAGAATGTTCATAAAGCAAAACTCTTTGGTGACAATGTGGTTCAGTTACAGAGATACTATGGCCAATTAAATAATTAATTTTGGCTGGGTGATGCTGGCTCATGCTTTTAATCCAGCACTGGGGAGGCAGAGGCAGGTGGGTCTCAGTGAGTTCGAGGCCAGCCTGGTCTACAGAGTAAGCTCTAGGACAGCCAGGAATATTAAACAGAGAAACCCTGTCTTGAATAACTGGAGGAAAAAATTAATTAATTTTGGATGTCAGTCAATTAAAAAAAATCCAGGGGCTAGAGAGATGGCTCAGCGGTTAAGAGTACTGACTCCAGAGGACCTGAGTTCAATTCCCACCACCCAAATGGTGGCTCACAACTCTCTCTAACTCCAAGATCTGATAGCATCACAAAGACATACATATAGGCAAAATAATGCACATAAAAGTTAAAAAATTAAAGTTAAAATAAAATAATTCCAACAGTTACATCCTGGATTCGGTGTCCTTCTGTCTTCTCTCTAGTCTTATAACATCACAAAAAGATTCTGCTTTTGACCAGGTACCTGCAGAGAGCACAGACATATACAGAGGCAGCAGACTGTGCAGTCTTTATTTGGCCATGACAAACATCTCTGCAGACAGACCATTTTCTTTCAGTTAACAACTGCAGATGAGACATCCCATGATACACAGGTCTTAATTTTCAAGTGTTTAAGAAATAAAATACTCAAACTCTACAACACTAAAGCAAATGTTTATCAGATGTATTTAGTAAGTTCTGTGTAATGTTTGCTCTTATTAAAGTACAGAGAGTGTGTGTGTGTACTCAAGTGAGAATGTGTGAGTGACTCTGTGTGTGTGTGTGTGTGTGTGTGTGTGCATTTCAAAGTCTAACCTGAATAAAGGTGAAACCGTCACTGAACAAATTTACTATGATATAATTGAGTATAATGCTGCCTTTGCAAAGGAACCATACAATCAGAAAACAATCAGTTGATAGAAAACTTTTCTCTTATTAGTAATCATCCTTTAAGTAATTTTTAGCTTAACGTCAGATGCTAACGTGTAGATTTTGTTCTACAGTATAACTGACTAGTAGGAAATCTAAGATTTGAGATATTTCAAATACTTCTTTTAATTTAATGGCCATTAGTGGTCTATATAGAGTCCAGAATAATTTGCTGCTTAACAAACAGTTTCTTAAGAAGAAATGTAAACAAACAAACAAAACCCTTCACTTTTGGATCTAAACTGACACATGTGCTTGGACAAAAGGCAGTCAACTATGTCCCCAAGAGCTGGGATTAAAGGTGTGTTCCATCAGGCCCAGCCACAGGGAACTTCTGGATTGCTACTTTTGCAGCAAAGTGAAGGCTCGAATTCTTAAGTCTCCAAATCCAAGGAGCAGCCTGAGCCTAGCATTAGCACCAGGCACATCTGTCACCTGTTTGCACAGAAAGGAGTGCTGCTTACCTTAAGGATTCCCAAACGGTAAAACTTCCTTATTCTATATAACTGAGTCATATTAATTTCTACTTCCTATATGAAAGTAGAAATGATGAAAATATTAACCCAGGCCAGACAAAGGTGCACGCCTTTAATCCCATCACTTGGGAGGCAGAAACAGACAGATCTCTGAGGTCAGCCTAGTCTACAAAGTAAGTTCCAGGACAGAGCTGTTACACAGAGAAACCCTGTCTTGAAACAAAACAAACAACAACAAAACACAGTTTTCCTACAGCCATTGCACACATACATTCAAAATTCTATACATAAGAATATACAAAGCTTTAAAACATTAGCAATAGTCATAGAGATGAGTACAGCTTTATCAGGGGACCTGCGTTCAGTCCCCAGCAATCAGGTCAGATGGCTCACAGTCACCTTAACTTCAGCTTTAGAGGGAATCTGATGCCTCTGGTCTCCATGGGCAATCACATTAAAGTGAACACACCCACATATATATGCAATTAAAAATAATAAAATAAATTTTATAAAACACTGAAAAGGTGGAAGCAGGAAGACAGCAAGTTCGAGGTCAACCAAAGCTACATGGCCTGTATCCCAAAGGGAAAAAAAAAAAGCTCAAAAGTAATTCTGAAAATTAAATTTATATTGGTATTCCCAAAAATTAACAAAAATGGAAATAAAAAAGTCCTATCATTGATATCCTTGAACAAGAAATCCTCTCTAATTACGGCTTTAAGAAAATATTGATATAAAGAAAATACTGATTGTAGTATACCATAGGGCTTATAGAGTCAACTAACAACCAAATCTAAGAAAAACTTTTAAATATAAAATATATCACACTACCACTCAAAACTCTAGCTGTTCAAAGGAATAAACAAGGTTCATTTTGTTTTAGCACTCATACGTAAAAATTAAATGGTAGAAGTACGAGGCTGGATATAAAACAGGAGCAAACATGGTTCTTTCATCAATTCCTGTTATACCTCCTACCAGCATAAGAGGTATAATAAACTTAGGTAATAAACACAAAACCATTTTTTGCAATGATGAAAATTGGTCCTTAGGGCCAATGTACACGAGGCAAGCACTTTACCACTGAACTATATCCCAGCACACAGTAATCCGGGGCTGGAGCTACAGCTCAGTGGCACAGTTGTACATAGTAAAGGTCCTGGTTTTGACTGTTAGCATGCTCTCCTAATGGAAAACCAAAGTGTGGGGCGAGTTGAAGGAATTACTAAAGCTTAAAGAAAATAATGTCTAGTTAAATAATATTTACATAGCTATTATATATGTTACTTCTAACATATATACCTGTGACAAACTTTTTAATTAAAAATACACTGTGTACTTGCCATGACAAAAGGTCAACTAAAGTAAGCTTGCATATTAAATTTTATCTAATAAAATACCATTGGGCCAAGAGGGTATAGTACATGTCTGATATATATGGGGGACCTGGGCTTGATCTCCAACAGTGAAGGAAAAAACAAACCAACCAACCAGTGACTTGGCTCCTTAAATAAAAAATTTCATTTGAATATCTAGTATTTTTTTTTACATCCTCAAAAACTGCTACTGACAACTGGAAAGCGGTGAACCTAACTGTATAAAACAAAAGTATTTGGTATACTTTGTATACTGATCATAGGAACTTGAAAATAAAAGCATGCCAAGGAGGAAGCTGTTTAAATTTTAAGTGTGAGATGGAAAGTTTATTAGATAAAACCAATAAAGACATGATACATTTTCTTTGGAATGACATGATGTGACTACAATGGTAACTACACAGAAAAGTCAAAGAAATAACAGACCTTTCTGAGGTAGTTACAAGGGGTCATATATACTTACAGCCACAGAAGCCCACTGCCATGCAAAACAGTGACTGGTTGGCATCTGACCATGTGAGCGACAGCAGCCAATAAGAATAGAAAATAAGCAGAAGACAAAGCACCACCAATCAATGCCAAGAGTTGACATATAAAACTCTTCCTACATACAGACAGAAATCATGTACACGATCCTATCACTAGCTGTGGAAACTCACATTCCATGAGCTTTAAATTCTATATTAATAAATTTCATGGAACAATTTCAAAGTATGCCTTTATTAAGTTTATAAATAAACATCATTGTCAAAGTGCCTATCAATTTTTGTCCAAATTTTACTGAATGATTGATTATATTTACTAAAATGTATGTATCTTTGAGTACTGTTTTATTCCATTTCTAATTTTCTATGTACTATTCAGCATCAGGACATTCACTCTGATCCAAGGGTCTGGTTCTATCACTCATCCTTGAAATCAAGAAACAAATCAAAATACCTGAGTAAGAAAAAGTTCAACTAAAAACAGAAGAATGGTGAGATTCATTAGGATATTATTAGCATTTTTTTGGAAATTGTTCTTTAAGAAAATTAAGTTCACTTCACAGACACAGTGAAAAACAGATCCTGTTAACTAGGAGCAGTGGCACTGTGATAGACCATACACAGCACTCCTGGGAAAGGGAAGACCCAGTGGACCTTCCGAACTCAAGTCAGCAGGAATGAGACGAAGACACTGAAAATGCAGTAGACAGGTAAAAGTCAAAACTCATGGTTTCTTACTGGTGCCATTCGTATTGCTGGGTGCGCTCCACAGCCCTGCATTGCTTTATTAAGTGTTTCACCAAACATATGTCGAAGTTCAACTGAATGACAATATACAGCATCAATCTTAGGCCACCAATCCAATGCAGACTAGAGAAAATGAGAGAACAGAATAAAAAAAATCACATGAGTATATACTCTTTCACCACTGTAGTTCTAGTTTTTAGCCTTTTGTGAGAAACTTTCTAAGAGCATGCAAACACACAATATGATTTTCAAAGTCTTCAAATGATGTCTTTAAGTCAAACACTAACAAGACACACTATACTTTAAAATATAATACTGAGCATGTGCAAATGAGGCTGTCCTTTCTCGATAATGTCATACTAAATTTAAAATCAAAGTATTTGGAAAATTTTTTAGCCAATCTTTGTCTTTTTTTTCTTCTTTGTTTTAACACATTTCAGAAACACATGCATATATTATATATTTTTTGATAGGTAGAATGCTATCATCACAAATTTCTATGAGATTAGTGATTCAACACAATGTTGAAAGACTATGTAAACCATTAGTTAAATGCTTACAAACAATAATAATCAACAACATGAAATTAGTAAATGAAATAAAGCTATTAGTAAACCAATAATCTTAAAGTTGATAAGCAGATGGCACATAATACATGGAATACTAAATGGTCGCTATAAACAAAGAGAGCTGATCCTAATTTTTAGCATTGTAAAAATTAAAGTGAGGCCACTGGGCTTTTATACATTAAGCAAGTGGTCTACCACTCTACATCCTCAGAAGAAGCTAAGGATTTTTAAAATAATTATATATTCCTATTTCTGTTTAGCCTACCTAGTTGGTTTATGATGCCTGTTTTAATTAAAAGTATAGCTTTAATCACCTTTACTTTAAATTTAATATACTTCAATTTTAAATGCTTCAAAAAAGAGTAATTGTGAAAATTCACTAAAGTTTGCCATCAGTTTATAGAAAAACGATCAGATAACTTTCACTATTTATATAGATTACACATGAAAACAACAGGCTTAAAAATATAAATTTTCAGCTTGTAATACTCTAGTTAAAAATCCAATATAACACAATCACATACTAAAAATAGATAATTTAACAGCTTCACACCTCCTACTCATACTTTATTTTTTATTCAGAACCAAGCTAGCCTTAACATTTAAGTTTTCACTCATAACGCACAGTATTTTGAGTTTCAATCTCTATTTACAAGAAAGCTAAAAGCAAACTAAGGCAGGCATAGTGGTGCACACCTTTAATCTTGACACAAGGGAGGCTAAGGCAGGAAGAAATTTAAGGATACACTGGGCAACACAAGACTTCATCTCAAAAAATAAATAAAATAGGGGTCAGAGAAGTAGTTCAGGAGTTAAGAACACTTGCTGCTCTTACAGAGGACCCCAATTCAATATGCAGCACCCACATGGCAGTTCACAACTATTTACAACTCCAAGAAATCCAACACCCTCTTTTGGCCTCTGTAGGCAACAAACATGCATGTGATGCATAAATAAGTAAAACAACTGTACACATTAAAAATTCATTAATTAGGGGGCTGAAGAGATGGCTCAGCGGTTAAAGAGCATTGACTGCTCTCCCAAAGGACCTGGGTTCAATTCCCAGGACCCACATGGCAGCTTACAACTGTCTGAAAATCCAGTTCGCAGGGATCTGACACTTTCACACCAATGCACATAAAATAAAGTTAAATGAACCATAAAAATATTTTTTAAAAATTCATTAATTAAAATTATAAATAGGATTTATCTGTCTCTCAGTTATTCAGCTTAGCTAAGTCCTACAAACTGACGTAGTTCACTGTCTCCATCTCTCTTCATGTTGTACGTAATACTCTGAAAAAAGCAACTTAAGGGCAAAAGAGTTTATCTCACAGTTTCAGGTTATAGTGACAAGAAAGTCACAGAAGCAGGCGTCCAAGAGAGATGCTCACATCAAATCCATGAACCATAAACAGGAACATAGAGGAAGTTGAACACATGCATTCTAGTGCCCAACTTCTTTGTCTACTCCACTGCCTAGGAAATGGTATCACACAGCAGACAGGGCCCCTCCTACCGGTATTAACATAGTCAAGACAACCTTTCATGAGCAAGCTAAAGACTCATCCTCAGATGTGATAAAGCTGGTAACACTAACAACCACAGTTAGATAACACATTTCTCAACTTTGGGCACTGATATGCCCAAGTCAATCAATGCCACTAGATTTCTAATGTTTTTTAAATCACCTTAAAGTGTCAATACCACTGGATTTCTAATTTTTTTTAAAATCACCTTAAACTAACAAAATGCTGAATGATTTAATTAAAAAAAAGTACAGAGTTTCTACTTCTTCCTACATGCTGCATAAAGTCGTGCCAAAAATTAATAAACTAAAGAGACAGACATCCTTTTAAACAACCTATACAAATTATTGGGAGATGGGGAAGTGCTGCAGTTTTCAGTTTTGGTTATTTTCATCAGGTTTTTTGTTTGTTTGTTTGCTTGATGCTTTGGTTTGGTTTTTTGAGAGAGGGTTTCTCTATTAGCTTTGAAGCCTGTCCTGGAACTCACTCTGTAGACCAGGCTGGCCTCAAACTCACAGAGATCCGCTTACCTCTGCCTCCCCAGTGCTGGGATTAAAGTCCTGTGCCACCATGCCTTTATCTGTTTGGTTTTTAACACTTTCATTTCTTTAATTTTGCCAAAATAGACTAAATGTTGTAACTATAATTCTTGCTTGATAGCTGTTTTGTTATAAGTAATTTTTACTATGTTAAAGTTAAAACCTTCCTTCTATTTAGACAGAAAAGAGGAAATGATGTGGGATTCCCCTGTGTATGCTATGAATGTGTTTTATTACCACTGGTTAATAAAGCAACTGCTTTGGCCTATGGCAGGGTATAATATAGCTAGGCAGGAAAATTAAACTGAATGCAGGAAGATAGAAGGCCAAGTCCAGCAGGTGAAGAAAAATGCCAGAGCATTGCCGGTAGGCCACAACTTGGTGGAGATACATAGATTGATAGATATGGCTTAATTTGGGATGTAAGAGCTAGCTAGAAATACTCCTCGGTCATTGGCCAAGTGTTGTAATTAATATAGTTTCTGTGTGATTGTTTGGGTCTGAGCAGCCAGGAAATAAAAATGCAGTTTCCATTTACAAATATGTTGCCCAAACTAGTCTAGAATTTGTTATTCTCCTGCATCAGCCTCTTAAGTGCTAAAATTCCAAGCTAAAATTCTACCACAATCAGCTTACTGTGCAAGCATTTTTTTTGTTATTTTTCTTTTTTTTCTTTTGTTTTTTGTTTGTTTGTTTGGTTTTTTTTTTTTTCGAGACAGGGTTTCTCTGTGGCTTTGGAGCCCTGCACTGGAACTAGCTCTTGTAGACCAGGCTGGTCTTGAACTCACAGAGGCTCTGCCTCCCAAGTGCTGGGATTAAAGGCATGTGCCACCAACACCCAGCTCTGTGTAAGCATTTTTGATACCTGTACAAATGTACCATAGTAGTAAGTATACACTATATATTAACTTACAGACTTAAGATTTAATAATTTTATAATTTTTTCTTTTTACTAAGGAATTAATCCATTTATTTCAAAGTAATGGATGCACAATCAAATAAAACAGGCACTAAAATTTAGATATCAATTGAGTTAATTTAAAAAAAAGTTTAGTATTTTTGATCAGTTACCAAGTGAGTCCATTCTGAAACTAGTCAATTTAAATAGACATTTCCCCTTAATAATACTTATTTTTAAAAATTACTTATACATTATGTGAGAGTCCCCGCTGTGCTGCGATTACCATTAATGAATTTAAAAAAACTGACTTGGCCTGTTGATAGGGCAGCACTTAGGTAGGTGGGAAGGACTGGACTGATACTGGGAGAAGGAAGGGCAGAGTTAGGGAGAGACCATGATCCACTGGCAGAGACAGATGTGCTGAAACTTTGTTGGTAAGCCACAACCTTGTGGTGATACACAGATTAATAGAAATGGGTTAAATTAAGATGTAAGAGTTAGCCAATAAGAAGCTAGAGCTAAGGGGCCAAGCAGTGATTTAATGAATACAGTTTTTGTGTGATTATTTCTGGGCTAAGCTAGCTGAGCTGCCAGGATGAACAAGCGGGCCCTACTGCAACAGATACTCATATAAGTGAATTATATATATATTCCTAAGAGGCTATTTAAATGATTTTAAAATACCATGGAAATATTTCTGTAGCCATCTTTTGAAAGGAGATTACCTTCAATATATGAAGTATTAATAAGAAAACAACAATAAACTGCTACAAGGAAAACTCTGCAAAAAACTATCCCAGATGTAGCGTGTTCACTTCCATGTTTATTTCTTAATTTCCCAACTGCACATCTAATTTAACCTTTAAAAAGCCTACACAAGAGCCCAGTAGCAGTGGTGCACGCCTTTAATCCCAGCAGGCCTAGGCAGGTGGATCTTTGTGAGTTCAAGGCCAACCTGAACTACAGAGTTCCAGAACAGCCAGGGCCACACAGAGAAACCCAATCTCAACAAACAAACGTATACAGATAAAGTCTATAACATAGATCTTAAAACTGTAGTTTCTTTCTTGTGCATATCATTTTTAAAAAGTGACAGTATAAATATCATTTTAGAAACTGCTAAAAACTTACACTGTAACAAAATTCAAATAATGAATAGACTTTAAGAATTTCTAAAAGAAATTGGAATGTTTTATATCTAAACAGTACTTACAAATTGTATATGAGGACATCTCACAGAGGCAAAATAAAACTCCAAGCATCAGTTCTAATTCTATATAAACCCAGAAAAATAATAGAACTTTTATCTTTGAAGGGAACACAAAAAATTAAAAAGCTGTCAACTGGATTAAGAGACATGAAAAAGGAAAACATAGAAGGTATACTGAACTAAACCATTTAAAAGTAAAGTATACACAAATAAATCTAAAATTTGGACTCTATGAAACTAGGAAAGAATTCATATGACTGGAGACAAAAACATTTTCCTACTAAAAATTTCTGGTTAAACTCTATAATACTTCATTGTATAAATTTGCATATCAACTGTTTTAAACAGTCCTTTATAATTAAAAGTATTTGAGAGTCAGTATTGTTATGTTAGCCAATAAGAAACAATTTACCAATCAATCTCTAGAGATGAGGATAACTAAAGTATAACCTGAAAGTCATTTTGGAGGACCTGTGTGGTGGCTCAGTCCTTTAACCCCAGCATTTGGAAGAAAGGCAGATAGATGGGTCTCTGTGAGTATTAAGGCCAGCCTGGTCTACAACAGTGCGTTTCAGGTCATCTAACACTACATAGTGAGACCTTGTTTCAAAAAAACAAATAAACAAAAAGACACTTCAGCATTATTTGAGTTGTTTACAGCTACTCCACTGAACGGCTGCGATCAGTCAGTATAGGAACTTTATAAACACAATGTCGCCGGATGCAGACACACTCTGCCTTCACACATGCAGCACTCCTTAAAAAGGGTGCACACATTTTCACCAGGCACATTGAGGCATGCAAGGGACTAACACTCTGGCATGCTTGGAACCCAGAAAAGAGCAGCTCAGCCACTTACAGCAGTGCCAAGTCCATGCTTGAAAGTGCTCTATGTATTTAATTATAGACAAAAATATTTCACAATTAAAGTAACTAGTCACAGAATATTCAAATATTATAAACTTGGATTTATTAAGTTTTAACCATTTCTATAAAGTTATTCAGTTAATAAGTGAAATACTTTCAATCATTTGAATCAAAGTGGGGAGTAACATCTTATTTTTGAATTACATATAAACTTATAGGATAGAAAAACCATCTTTTTGGTTTGTTCATTTTTAACTTTAAAACTACACCTTGGAAGGACAATGGTCTGAGTCATTACACCAGCAAGTGTGCAGTATTTTTAAGTTTTTCCTGTAAACATATTTCATCTGCACTCATATTCATTAGAGTATCTTCTATGGAACTAATTATATTTAATATAAAGTCTACTCATAATTTAAGTCAGCAATATTCAGCTGAAGGCAGTATTGTTTCCCAAGCACTTAGCTGTTCATAATGCAGGAGATACAGCATAGTTGCCATTTCATGAATTGAGCAGAAAATGATAAATGTCCTTCAAGGCACAAAGCCAGGCTGAAAACAGAGAACTACTGTCCTGAAATGCTATTAGCACTCCACAAAGCAAAATGAATGTGTCACTAAGTGACTTCATCAGCAGTTATTTTTCCCTGCAAGAATATCTTTTAAAAAAAGAAAACAAAAAAGGGTGTGGGGGGACATTTGATTTAATTCAATATACCCAAGGTGAATGAAAAAGTGGGATTATTTTTAATCTGCAAGAATCACAAAATGGAATTATAAATATGACAAATATACCAAGGTATCAATGATTAAAGACTTTAAGAGGAAAAGGCAGGAACAAAGTAAACAATGTATTCATAAATGTAGCATATCTTTCAATGGATAAAAGAACTACAAAAAGTAAAATGATAGAACATTCAAATACACAGAGTTCACAAAAGGAGCAGAATTTTTAAAAATCTAACGTCCACATCTAGTAAAAGTTTTTACTGTATGCTTTTTAATTCACACACTCCTATCGCAAATACCTCTCTAATGAATTAGCTCACTTTCTCTACTATGCTTTTGCATCTTGTGAATACATCTTTTAAAACGTTAGCATTTTATTCTAATTAAGGAAGACTAACAGGTATAATCAAATAAGGCTTAATCATTTTGTAAATGTGTCATACTAGGTTATGTTATAATTATTCTTCCTTTGAAGTAAGTCAGAACATACAAATAGTTTGCTATGAAAGTACTAAAATATATTTTCAGTGGCATTGCTGACAATGGGTTTTGAACTTTAAATGAAATTTTTAGGCATACTCTCTCCAAAAGAGTCTATTAACTTTTTCCCTCTCAGTAAGAGCCCCATGTTGAGACCACACATAAAAACTACAGCTGTAGATCAAATGCTGGTATCCACCTCAGAGACACTCATGGTTTATATAAGGTTCTAAGTAAAGAAGTTGTGCTAAAACCAGCATCTTTCTTAAAAGTGGAAAAAATAGGGGCTGAAGAGATGGCTCAGAGGGTAAGAGCACTGGCTGCTTGCTCTTCCAGAGGTCCTGAGCTCAATTCCCAGCAACCACATGGTGGCTCACAACCATCTGTAATGAGACCTGGGGCCCTCTTCTGACCTTCAGGAATACCTGCAGGCAAAACACTGTAAACATAATAAATAAATAAATCTTTTTTTAAAAAGTGGAAAAATATATAACCCAAAATAAAAAAGGAAAAAAAATATTTTTAGTAATGCAGAATACCTTTTAGACTTACATTGGTTATGATGCGGTGGAGTGAGTTTACCAACACATAGTGAAATGTAGAAGGTGAATTCTGAGCCAGGCATATCTGCCAGGGGGGAAAAAATCATTAACACAAATAGGACAAAATAATAGAAAAAAACAAATTATTTTTAATAAAATTAATTTACAGTTTCAAATTAGCATCAATATATATTTAAAAACTACTACTAGGAGGCAAGAGAGATATCTCACAGCCTAGGAGCATTGACTGCTCTTGCAGAGGACCTAGGCTCAATTCCCAGGACTCACATGGCAGCCCACAACTATCTGTAATTCTAGTTCCAGAAGATATAATGCTTCTTCTGGTCTCTAAACGCATCAAGCACATACATGGTACACAGACATACACACAGGCAAAATATCCAGATACATAAAATAAAAAAATCTGTTTTTTGTAAAGAAATACTGATAAAAATACACCTATTCATTTTTATAGTCTCTGCATTTTATAAGCATAACCACATCAATAAGCATGGCTGCATAAAACAATTTTCTTACTTTAAAGTGTTGGTTGTTATGAGGGCTTATCCGAAAGCAAGACACAAGACAATCAATCATGAGGTCCACATCTGCAGGTTGACTACCTCTAGAGAATGGTTTACTTGGATTAAAAAGCAGGTTCTATAAAAATCCCAACAGAAAACAGTGGCCTTTAAATAATCATGAAGTATTTCTTTAACAAAGTATATAAACATAATCAACATTATCCACATCAATTACAGTAAACTTTAGTTGACACAAAACGCACAAAATACTGGTTACTTCTGGTAGTCAATATCAGATAAGATTTCTTATACCACATATGATTTCTATTAAGGAAAACTTCTACATTAGGACCCAAGTATGTGTATATTAAGGAAACTGCATATCATTCTTCATGTTCTCAATCTAATGAGCACAGTAACAATAAAATCAGATCCTTTGAACTTATCCTCAAATTTATCTAAATTTAGAGTTAGAAATTGTCTTTAGCAGAATACTCAGACTAGAAGTTTATCCACTTAATTTACTTAAAGTCTATAGAAGGGAAAGAAGAGCATATTACCTTAAGATCAACAACCATGGACTGAACTAGTAGGAAAATGACGGAGTTATCTTCCCAGTTGATGTAAGTGCTTGCTTTACACAACTTGACACAAGCAATGGCAGCACTCTCAGTCAGCTGCCTGCTTCCTCCATGGCCAGCAAGTGCTTTTCGTAAACTGTCCAGAAACAGTTTCTATAGAATTTAAATTTAGGAAGACAAGAAATCTAGTTTGTACTATTGTAGATTTATCTAACAAAGTAGCAAATTTTCAGCATCTAAAATTTAAACTACGAAAAGAATGGTTTATATTTGGCTTCCATTTCATATTTAAGGAGTCATCACTTAATCTTTCTCAAGTTAAAAAAGAACATAAACATAAAACACTTTTCTCTACTTTCTCTGTTGACTTTTTCTTTTCCTTTTTTAAATTTATTTTTATTATGTATACAATGTTCCTCCTGCATGTACACCTCCATGTCAGAAGAGGGCACCAGATCTCATTACAGACGGTTATGAGGCATCATATGGTTGCTGGGAATTGAACTCAGGACCTCTGGAAGAGTAGCCAGTGCACTTAACCTCTGAGCCATCTCTCCAGTCCCTCTCTGTTGACTTTTTATAGAGATAAAAGAAACATTCCTTCTTATACATTGAAACTCAACATTAGAGGAGGTTTTATCTTATCTTCCTTTTGATGTTATCTTTGATGTTTAAATATATGAGGTTGTGGTATATGTCAAATTGTTTCATTCTTTTCTACTACTCAAGAGTATGTTCAAAATGGATCAAAGACCTCAACATAAAGCCAGCCACACTGACCCTTATAGAAGAGAAAGTGGGAAGTACACTTGAATGCATTGGCACAGGGAACCACTTCCTAAATAGAACAGCACAGACACTGAGAGAAACAATTAATAAATGGGACCTCCTGAAACTGAAAACCTTCTGTAAAGCAAAGGACAGTCAACAAGACATAACGACAGCCTATAGAATGGGAAAAGATCTTCACTAACACCACAGCAGACAGAGGGCTGATCTCCAAAATATACAAAGAACTCAAGAAATTGACCATCAAAAGAACAAATAATCCAATAAAAAAGTTGGAGTAAAGACCTAAACAGAGAACTCTCAACAGAGGAATCTAAAATGGCTGAAAGACACTTAAGGAAATGTTCAACATCCTTAGTCATCAGAG
>JAQHUG010000114.1:4340499-4370384 GCA_028555095.1 Dicrostonyx torquatus
CCAGCCTGGTCTACAAGAGCTAGTTCCAGCACAGGCTCCAAAGCCACAGAGAAACCCTGTCTCGAAACACCAAAAAAAAAAAAAACAAACCCGAAATCCAGGACCAGAGCAATGGTTCAGTGATTAAGAGAGCTTCTGACTCTTTCAGAGAGTCGGAATTTCTAGCACCCACACTGAGGAGCTCTAAACGGCCTGTAACTTCAGTTCCAGAAGAGCTTATGCCCCTGTGGGAATAAATACACACACACATATTTTCATAATAATCAAACAAATAACTCCGCATGTGTTTGTGTGCTTGCTTGCTTGTATGTACACAATGCATCTGTAACTTGGGTTTTAAGCAGTTGTTAACCACCCAATATGAGTGTTGGAACACAAACCTGGGTACTCTGCAAGAGCAGCAAGTGATCTTAAAACACTGAGCCATCTCTCCAGCACCTAAAAATACATTTCTGTGACTTCAATTCCGTCTTTGTACTTATAAATTTCTTTCCTTGGTTTTTCTGCTAGGTGAAAACGTCAGACTTCCACCTCGCCTCTGAATAGATCTTCAAAACTAACATTTCAAAAGCTAAACTTATTCAAAACCAGAAGAATACATATTCTTAAGTGCACATGGTGCATATTTCCAAAATGAGCCAAATGTTAGGCCAATAAGCAAGTCTTAATATGTTGAAAGAGGTTAAAATTAATATGTCATTTCTGGTAAAGGGGAGCAGAAACTGGAAACCAGAAGCATATGGAAAACTAGAAAATTTACAAATATGTAAAAACTCAACAAAGTCACAGCAGATAGTGAATTTAAGAAAAAAAAATCATCAGAAAAAAGGAAACTAGAAACACCTTCAGGTAAAATAATGTAACGTACCATGCAAGGGCCGTGCTGAATAAAACTTAAACCCATGAAAATAAGAAAGCTCTCAAATCAGTAACTCATAGGACTGGAAAAAGAAAAGGAAGCTAAGCCCAGAAGAAGCATGTGGCAGGGATAATAAATATTGGAGAAGAGATGAATTTAACAGAACATACAATACAGTAGAGGGAAAAAACCCACAAAAGTTGATTTTTTTAAAAAGTCAACAAAATTTACAAGTTTTTTTTTTTTTGGTAGATTTTAGGCGGGGTTGAAGGTGGGCTGGAGAGATGGCAAAAGCACTTTCTGTACCTGGACCTGAATCCAGATCCCAGAACCATTTAAAAAGAGGAACATGGCCACTCCAAGAAAGTTTTTGAGGCTTACTGACTACCATCAGTCAGTTCTAGGTTCAGTGAGAAGCCAGCTCAAGCAAGTAAGAATCAGAGAGATAAGCAGGCCACCATGAATGTGTGTCATCTATCATATGTGTGCACACACCACGCAAATGCAGACAGAGAGCACTTGTGCATGCATGCAACAAACTGAAATTACTAAAGTCAAAACTAAATGTGGTGACATTACAGATTTTGAAAAAAGACTATATTATAAAAATTATACACCAATAAATAGAATAAAAATGAAATAACAAATTCCTATAAGTGCATGATCTAGCAAAACTAAGCCATGAAGAAACAGAAAGCATTAACAGAAATATAATAAGAAAACTAAATCAGTATAAAAAACTTCTTTACAAAGAAAAATTCAGAATCCTATGTTCATTTTGTAAATTCTACCAAACATTTTAAAATTCAGCACCAATCCTTCTCAAGTACTTCCAAAAACTTAAAGAGAAAGGAATACTTCCTGCTTCAATGTATGAGGCCAGTATGCTGCCATACTTGTAAATTCTAGACACTTGGGAAGCTGAGGCAAGAGGATGAAACTTTTAAGGGCAATTCATATCAAAAACAAGGGGGAAGAAAACCCTACTCAGGCCTGTGAAGCTAGCAGGTATCTTGATTCCAAAGCCAAATAAAGACAGATCAAAAAACAGGGCAATCTCAAGAGGGGAAAAAAAAACCTACAAGCCAAGCCCAGTAGCATCTTAAAATATTTTTTTCAGATTATTTAACTTATAAGTGTGCCTGCCTGGTGCCCTTAGAGGTCAGGTAGAAGAGGGCTGTCAGAGTCCCCCAAGCTGATTGTGAGCTGCTACATGGGTTCTGGGAACCTGGGTCCTCTCAAGAACAAACAAGCATTCTTAATTGATCAGAGAATTTTAAGATGAAAATCTTAAAAAAAAAAATACAAAAACAAAAAACAAAAACATGGAAAATTTTCAAAGACAAAACATACATAGAGAAATACACACAAAAGACCCTGGAAAAGGTGATCAATGTGTCAACTTAATGGTGGATTGCTAAATAGTATAGGTCTAGATAAAACTATAACTAGCCAGCTTAAAACTGAGAGTGAAGGCCCAGCACTCAAGAGCCAGAGGCAGGTGGATCTCTGTGAGTTTGAGGCCAGTTTAGTCTACAGAGAGGTCCAAGACAGAGCTACATGCTGAGAACAGATTCTATATTGAAAAAACCATAAATAAATGAAGGAAGAAAGGAAAGAAGGAAGAGAAAAATGAGAAAAGTGACTTTTCAGTGAGTGACTATTTTCAAAAGTGAAATTTTGTCTGTGAAATTTTCTTTGTTTCAATTAACTAAGTTTTTTTTCTTTTTTATAACTATTTATTTTGTGTATGTGTCAGAATGCACCAGGGCATTTCTGTAGGGGTCAGAAGACAACTTGTAGGAGTCGATTCTCTCCTTCTACCATGTGGGATCTGGGAACCAATTCAGGTTGTCAGACTTGGTGGGAAGTGTCTGAGCAGTTTTTTTTTTTTTAATGGATTTTTGTGTAGATGTGTGTGTGTGACAGTCATGTATGTATGTGGTCATAGGGGCCAGGAAAAGGTGTTAAATCCCTTGGGTCTGCAGGTACAAGAGTTACCGCCTAATGTGGATGCTGGAAACTAAACTCAGGTCTCCTGAAAGAGCAGAAAGTCTTAACCAATAAACTATCTCTCAAATCCCTGGGTTTTTTGGTTTGGGGATTTTTGTTTGGTTTGGTTTTTGTTGTTGCTGTTGTTTTTTGAGAAAGGGTTTCTCTGTGTAACAGCCCTGACTGTCCTGGAACCAGACTGGCCTCAAACTCAGAGATCTGCCTGCCTCTGACTCCCTAGCTGGCATTAAAGGCATGCACCACTGCCTGGTTAATCCCTGTTTTTTAAATTAATGCTAATAAGCAAAAGTCAAAGGAAACTTGGGAACACCAAAATCTAATGATTATATAAGATTTTTGTTTAATTAGGTTTTGTTTAATTAGGTTATTTTAGCCCATAAGAAATATTTTCTTCTGAATTTTCATTAATTTTGCAGATATAAAATTGTTAGGATAAAAATATTTCACAATGAAAAAACATATTAAATATACATTTCTAGAAATCAACATATATATTTCCAAAAATCACCATGAAGCTTTAGAAAATGCATTGTTTGCTATGTAATTTATTTGTAAATAGTCAGTATTCAATTTATACACATAAATATAGTTAAATTATAAATTCTAAATATATTGTAATGATGAATAAAGTAAAGTACACGTTTAATTAACAAAAATGATCAGTTTAATATTACTCAGCACTAAAAAAAAAAACAAAAACCAGAGTTCAAAGCCTTCAGACACTGAACATATTATTCATCCTTCTTTTAAATAAACTGACTTGTGAACATGACTTTTGCTAAAGCCAGCCAACTGCTCGACCCACAATGGCTAGAACTAAAATGTACACATTGAGTGAAACAGCTGCTTGCCATCAGAAAATGAGGGCCATTCACTTTGCCCTCCTCACCTTATTTATGTTGTTCTCATCAAAGCCCTCTTTGGATATATCCTGGATTATCTCTGGACACAAAATAAGGAGAATGATCTGGAGCGGCCAAACTGCTGCTTTACGTTTGGTGCTTTCAGCAAAACCATCCACCAAGTCAAACAGTTTTTCTGCACACTCTATGTAAAAAATACAAATAGTAAATGATCTTATTAGATAAGAAAATCCTTGGCATTAAATTCAAATCCAGAATTATATTAAAAAAAAAACCAAACCTGTAAACAAACAAAAAACCTAAAGATCACAGTCTTAAAAGAATGTGTGAGAAAGGCTACCGTGACCCATCCTAGAAAAGTCCACATTTTAGAATGGCTTTATATTTTGTCACACTATTAGGGTCTTACAAAATAAACGAAAGATTGGCAGCTTCATAAAACAATTCCCCGCTCCCACATAAGTTTCTATTCTCTGCTATGCAGGTATCCCCCAAAAATCTTATTCAAAAATAAAAATAATATTTCCTCACCAGATATACCTACCTAAATATAAAGTACACACACACACGCGCTGTGAGAGAGAGTTATCAATATTCAACCACACATGAAGAACTAGAGCTTTATTTAAAACTTATTACCTATTTGCTCCAAGCAGAAAGGACTGGAAATAATACAGAAATAGGAAAGAAAAACCATAGCTCCTATATGAGGGACAGCTGACAATAAAAGAAAAGCCACTTTTAAAACAAAGTAAGTGAAAAGCACGTTTTACCTCTAAAAGCTTAACAAAGACACACGCACCCCTTACCCCCCCACACAGTCACTTGGCTTACCAGCCAGATCAGTCTGCGGAATTTGGTATAGCTTTGTAAATTCATCCGGATAGTTTTCTACCCAGTTCCAAAAGGCCTAGGAGTAACAAAATATGTGCTTTTATATGAAAGCAGTCAATATTTCCAATATACTAAATAGCACAGAGTCTAAATTTTCCTCATAAAAATACTGTGTTGCATTCTTCCCACCATGGCAATGTAAAACTACCACACGAGATCTGACTTTCCTTCATCAAGGTATAAACACAGCACACTTTGTACCTGACACCAGACAGGCTTACCTTTTCTAGGCTGTTTATAACTGCTAACTGTGCCACCTTCTTCAGGGCTTTAAACTTAAACGCTGTTTCTGGAAGGAAAAAATTTGTTTTATTAACTCTCAATTATTTAACACAAATACAATTGAGAACTATTATAAAATAATTCTGTGTACTATTTTGCTTCCTCTTTTTTTTTTTTTCTGTTTTTTTTTGAGACAGGGTTTTTCTGTCGCTTTAGAGCCTGTCCTGGAACTCGCCCTATAGACCAGGCTGGCCTCGAACTCATGAGATCCACCTGCCTCTGCCTCCTGAGTGCTGGGATCAAAGGCATGCACCACCAATATTATTGATAAGCAATTTAACAGTAAAAATAAATATAAACCCCAAACTCATGAGCTATGTTGATAAAGATGGAAAAAAGTAAAAAGCAAACATGCCTTGAACTTCAGGTTTTACCTGTGCTCTATTTTTTTTTTAATGTTTACAAAAAAAAATAAATAAAACATGGGAATGGGCCAAGCAGTAGTGGCACACGCCTTTAATCCTAGCACTTGAGAGGCAGAGGCAGGCGGATCTTTGTGAGTTGAGGCCAGCCTGGTCTACAAGAGTTAGTTCCAGGACAGGCTACAAAGCTACAGAGAAACCCTGTCTTGAAAAAAATCACACACACACACGCACAAAAAAAAAAAAAAAGAAAAAAAAAACCCATGGAAATGGAAAGATGACTCAGTGGTTGAGTGCACTAGACACTCTTCCAGACAACCTGGGTTTGATACCCATCACCCACGTGGTGGCTCAGGCACCCTCTTCTGGTCTCTGCAGGCACCAGACATTCACAAGCTACACACAGACACATGTAGGCAAAACCCCATGCATGTTAAATAAAAATATTAAATCTTATTTTTAAGTATAAGTAAAAAAATAGAAGCCAGTCATGGTGGCAACATCTTTAATCCTAGCATTCAGGAGGCAAAGGCAGGAGGATCTCTGAGTTTAAGGATAGTCTGGTCTACCTAGTAAGTTACAGGACAGTCAGGGCTACACAGAGAAGCTCTGTTCCAAAAAACAAAGCAACGAAAGAAAAAGGAAAAAACTATAGGGGCTGGAGAGGTGGTTTGGTGATCAAGAACATTAGCTACTGTTTCAGAGGACCTGAGTACAGTTCCCAGCACCCACATCACACCATCTGCAACTTCAGCTTCACAGGATCCAACACACTCTTCTGGTTTCTGAGGGTACTACAGCATATGCACACAGATACACACATAACAAATCTTGAAATCAAAAAAGGAAGAGGAAAGAATGAATGAAAAAGGAAGGAAGGTTTTCCAGTTGCAGATCTAAGTAAATTTTAGTATTCCAGTGTTAAAAGTAGCACTGATAAACAAGTATACTTATATAAAGATTTTCAACATTATTATTTTCTTCAAGGTAGGCAACTGTCTATAAGTGTCTAGATGAGGAGATAAATAGCTTATAAGGACTCTTGATAAGCTCTGCAAAGCAGATTTTCAGAAAATTGTCCACTGAACAGTAGCACACTGACCATCTGTGTTACGTCCTTGCTCATCACTGTCTAGCAGGGTAGTTTTAAGTCTGCTAATCTATTTAAAATAGATTATACTTTACCTTTGATCCTTTTCTTAATCTTAAGGTATCAAGCAAAGAAGTGGGCATCATTATGGCACTTTATAAATATTTGTCATTATATGCAACTCTCCATCACTATCCCCATCCTACCTCCATGTTCCCTGCCTCCTAGTAGGCTCCCTTTTTTCCAAACCAAGCAATCCACCCTTTTGCTTTCATACTGTATGTATTTCATTAACCTATTTCTCCCTCTTAAGATCCACTTCTTCATCCCATCATGATCCACTTTGTAACCTCCCACATAAAAACTTACCCCTTTAAATCTAGGTTCCATATAGGAAAGAAAGCATGATTTGCTTGTCTGAATCAGGCTTACTTAACAATGATTTCTAGTTCTATCCATTTTCTTGCAAATGTCATGACTGTATTTTTCTTTACAGCTGCATAAAATTCTGATATATAGTAAAACATGGTTCATTGATGTTATGAAGCATGATTAATAAAAACTGTTACAGACAGAAATTGGGGTTCAACCTAAAAGTCAGAAAAGCAAAGCAGACAGTCACTGGCTCTTACCTCTATCTCAGTTCAAAATGGCTATCCTGCCTCCAGGAATCTCGAAATGAGACTGAGAGCTATCTCCTCCCATTTTATAATCCTCTCTGGTTCTGGAGTTAAAGGTGTGTGTCATCACTGCCTGGTCTGTAACTCTGGATAGTGAGGCTGTTTTACTATTCTGATCCTCAGGCAAGCATTATTTATTAAAACACAAATGAAATGCCACTACAATTCGTTTTTCTTTTTAATAAAAAAACAAAGGAGAAATATGACCAATCAACACACAACTGTCACCATATGAAAAGGCACTTCACCAAACTCTGAGTCAAAGAACATACAAATGTTTCTTTCATCAAGGCTACAGTGATTATCTATACTTTTCCATTTAACTATTTTTTTAAAATTCCACGTTCTCGTTATCTTCTGTTCCAGTTACAGAACAATGGGAAGGAAGGAAGCTGGTTAAAATAACCCTCGTAGGCAGTTTTCTGATGGCATTTCTTTGTAATTTGAGATTTGCGGATGTAAGGGATCAGACTACCCTAGCCTTAATAAGTGAATCCGACTCCTCCTCAACACAGCCTGCAAGCTGCAAGTGACACTGAATGATACACTTCCTAGTGAGATCCTTGAAGCATCAGCTGCCAACTCTAATGCCTTGGGGGTGAGGTTCTCCAGAATCTCAGCACTGTGCATAACAGCAGCACCTACCTATCCATGGCTGCCTGTGAATGAGGCCCACAAGGAAGTATATTGCCCAGCTCTCTAGGAGCAAGAAATTAACTTGGCCTTGACCTTCCCACCATCCGTCCCAGCTTTCCCTCCCAATGCCACAAAAAGCCCACTGTTGTAGCCACCACCGCTTGCTGTACCATATTTTTTGTATCCATTCTTCTCTTGATGGGCATCCAGCCTGGCATCACTTTCTGGCCACTGTGAATAGTGCGGCAGTAAAAATGAATGTACGTGTATTCCTGAACTATGCAATATAGTAGTGTATCTAAGCCATACGGTCTATTACTAGTTTTCTAAATAACCCTCCCATCTGATTTCCATAGTAGCAATTCAAATTTACATGCATAAAAGCAGTGAATAAGGGTTCCTCTTGCATCACATCCTCACCAGCATTTATTTTCTTGAAGACAGCAATTTCAACTGAGGTGAGAAAAACTCTGAAAGCAATTTTAATTTACATTTCCCTGATTTTTAAGAATGTTGAACACTTTTTCCAAGTATCTACTGGTCATTTGTATTCCTCCTATTAATGGGGACTATTCAGTTCATAAGTCTATCTATAGACTGAATGGTCTTAGAGTTTAATTTTAACAGGTTCTTTATACATCCTAAATATCAATCCGCAGCCAGATGTGAGGTTGGCAATTTTTTCCTCCACATCTGTAAATGGTCTCTTCAATCTAGTGACTGAGTCCTATGCTTGGTGTGTGATTCTATTTGTCAAATCTTGGTATTGCTTCCTCTACTATAGCTCTTTTCAGAAAATTCTTGTCTATGCCTATTTACTGAAATGCTTTAGCTATGTCTTTTTTTAAAAGATGTGTTTGTTTATTTATTTATTTATTTATTTATTTATTTATTTATTTTGGTTTTTTGAGACAGGGTTTCTCTGTAGCTTTGGAGCCTGTCCTGGAACTAGCTCTTGTAGACCAGGCAAAAGATGTATTTATTATGTGTATAGTATGTCTATACACCAGAGGAGGGCACCAGATCTCATTATAAATGGGTGTGAGCCACCATGTGGTTTCTGAGAACTCAGAACAAAGCAGTCAGTGCTCTTAACTGCTGACCCACCTCTCCAGTCCCTATGTCGTCTTTTTACATTAAGGTTTTGATATACTGAATTTATTGTCGTGCAATGCAAGAGATATGGACTTATTTTCATTCCACATATAGAAATCCAGTTTTCCCGGTACCATTTGTTAAAGGGGGTACCATTTCTCCAATCTGTGTTTCTGACAGTTTAAGTCAGAAACTTAGGTAGTATGCTGGCTAATCTTGGTTGTCAACTTGACTCCATCTGGAATCGACAAAAATCCAAGTAGTTGGGTATACCTGTAAAGGGTTTTCCTGATAGGATCACTTGATGTGGGAAGAGCCACCCTAAATCTGGGCCACACCTTCTGGTGACAGCTTACGTAAATGGACATGGAAAAAGAAACCTTTTGCTTTTTGCCTGCTTGCCTCACTCCTGCCAGTAAGTGCATTTTCCTGTTTCTACAGTAATTCTGTACTAATATTAGAACCTAAAGGCACTGACTGTAAGGGGTGGGATCCTCCTGAACTTGAGATGGAGAAGTGTAGGAGTCTTATTCAAAATGGAAAAGCAAAGCAGAGGACTCAGAAGCATCATATTCTGAAGGGTTTATCTCACCTGAAAAAGTAGTCTCCCCACTCCTAGTGGAGGATGCATCCCATCCCTTGCAGTATTTCCTTCTGTACCTTTGCCTAAGGAAATTAATCCTCGTCTACAAACTAGCTGTGACGTTCCCTTAAGAAGAAATACTAGGCAAGACAATACTAAAGTCCCTCAGTGCCCACCAAAAGTACCCTACAAACTATAAGCAGAATCAAGGCTAAGCAGGCTCCTAGAGGTGAAATTCATAAGAACATGTGCTACACCACTAGAGAGTTTAATTCATTGTCTGTATTCTGTCAATCATGCTTTAAATAAACGCTGATTGGCCAGGCAGGGAGTATAGGCGGGAAAACCAGACAGGAAGTAGAGGTGAGAACAGAAGAATTCTGGGGAGCAGGAAGCTCTCTTGTCATTCCTGCGCAGACCACCAAAGAGGCAACATGTGAGCTGCCCAGCTGAGAAAGGTACCGAGCCATGTGGCTAACATAGATAAGAACCATGAATAAGTTACAAGAGCCAGTAAGAAGCCTGAGCTAATGGGCCAATCAGTTTATAATCTTATGGAGATCTCTGTGTGATTTTCCTTGGGGCTACTGGCTGTGGGGTACTGGGCGGGACAGAAAGCCCAACAAGCAGGACCCTCATGTTACAAATTCATTCAAAATAGAAGTCTGAAGAATATGTATAGATTTTTAATGATGTGAAATAATGCCAAAGGAACATAAAACTGGATCAAGCTGAGCTTATCGATATGGACGCACTGAGTGAAAGTCCTAAGTGTAATATTGAAATTCTCATGGTTTAAAAAAAGGTGTCAGAAGATTGACTGGTTGATTGAAGCACTTGGCACAAGACAATCACTGAAAAACAAAAATGGGGATACCTGGTGTCCCTTGGCTTAGCATTGATGAAGAGATTTTAGGGCTTGGAAATTGCAATAGTAGGTGTACCATATAAAACCTAATCCTCCACAATGGGAAGGCCCAGAAGACCGCTTTTCACTAATCCTATAAGACACAAAATTATAAGAGGGGAAATAAGCAATTTGAAAATCTTTGTCATAGCTCTTTTTCTTAGGTTTGGAGACACTGATGCTCCTATTTTTATTATTAACTTAGAAAAGTTAAATGTGATGGGCTTAATTGGGCCCCCATAGTAGAAGGAGCCAGGTGGCAGCAGTACGAAATTTCCAAAAGCAAGGAGAACATATTTACATAATGAGGAGCACAGACAAAGAGCCTTTTATGATGGCATGACTCCTATGAACCTTTTAGTACTGACTAATGATACTTCCAGGAATGAATTAGATAAGAAGCCTACTATGTGTTTATTGTACATCTGTTTAAGCAGAAAAATTCTCACACAAACAAAAGAAAGAAGGAATCTCAGCCTCTGAACCAATTTCCAGACTTCAGTTGGTCTGACGACCCAGAAGCCCGTGAATGAGAAGGCCAGGAACCCCTGAGGACCTTGTTACAATACTTAGAAGTTTTACTGTTACCCTTTCTTTCATCCCTTCCTAAAGGACCTTTTACATGGGTAACTGTACTCTGAGGAAAAGGAAACAATCAGACTTTCCAAGGTCTACTGGATACTGGTTCTAAATTGACACTGATTCCATGAGACCTCAAATAGCACTGTCGACCTCCAGTTAAAGTATGAGTCGTAGGTGCTTAATTTTGGCTTTAGTCCAACTCACAGTGGTCAAGTGGATCCCCAAACTCATCCTGTGGCTATTTCCTCAGTTCAAGAATATATAACTCGCTGGGCAGTGGTGGCGCACGCCTTTAATCCCAGCACTCGAGAGGCAGAGGCAGGCAGGTCTCTGTGAGTTCAAGGCCAGCCTGGTTTACAAGAGCTAGTTCAGGATAGTCACCAAAACCTCCAGAGAAGCCCTGTCTCAAAAATTAAAACATATATATACACACACATATATAGATATATAAAACTGGTATAGATATACTTAGAAGTTGGCAGAATTTCCACATTGGTTCCCTGACCTGCAGCCTGAGGGCTATTACGGTTGGAAAGGACAAATAGGTAATACTGCATCCCTGGAGGAGTTAGCATACCATCAAGGACTTCAAAGATGCAGAGATGGTGGTTCCCAAAACATCTCCCTTTAACTCTCCTAACTAGCCAGTGTAGAAGACATATGGATCATAGACAATGACAGCTGACTATCACAAACTTAATCAAGAAGTGACTCAAATTGCAGCTGCTGTAGCAGATGTGATGCCCTTACTTAAATGAATTAACACACATCCTGGTACATGGTATTCAGCTTCGGGTCAAGCAAATTCCTTCTCTCAGAACCTGTCCATAAGAACAACCAGAAGCAATTTGTTTTCAGCTGGTAGGGTAAGTAGTACATACCTTTATAGTTTTACCTCAGTGATATACCATCCACTCCTGTGTCATAACTTAGTTTGAAGGGATATTGAGCAATCTCTTCAGAAAATATCACACTGATACACTATATTAATGACATTATGCTGACTGAAGCAAGTGAGCAGGAAGCAGCAACCACATCGGGCTTGTTGGTAACACTTATGCACAATGGAGAATGGTAAATAAATTCAACTAAAATTCAAGTTCTTTAACCTCAGGAAAATTTCTAGCAGTCCAGTGGGAAGAGATATGCAGAAATATTCCTTCTAAGGCGAAGGATAAGTTATTGCAAAGGATAAGGTGAGCCTTCCCACCAACAATAAAGACACACAAAGCTTAGTGGGCCTATTTGGTTTCTGGAAGTAGCATATTCTTCACTTTGTTTTGTTATTCTGGTCCATATACCAAGTAACTCAAAAAGCTGCTAGCTTTGAGTGGAGCCTAGAACAAGAGAAGAAGTCTCTTCAACAGGTTAAGGCTGCTGTGCAGGCTACTCTACAGTTGGACCATATGATCCAGTAGACCCACTGGTACTTAAGGTGACAGTGCTAGTTTGGAGCCATTGGTAGATTCCTCTAGATGAATCACAGAAGAGACCCTTGTGATTTGGGAGCAAGGATCTGTCATCTGGAGACAATTATTCTCCCATTAAGAGACTGCTCTTGGTCTGCTACTGAAACGACCACCAAGTTATCATGTTATCTGAGCTATATATCATGAGATGATTATTAGCTGAACAACCAAACCATAAAGTAGGATGTGAATTAATCTATTATCAAATCAAAGTGGTATATATTGTGGTCAGGTCCAAGTAGGTCCTCTGGTCACAAGCAAGATACATCAAGTTGAAACGGTATGTTTTCTACTCCTGTTACAATGCCTTCTGCACCTACAACCTCATGGGGCGTTCCCAATGATCAGCTGACTGAGGAACTAAAGTTTAGGGCCTGGTTTATTGATGGTTCTTTCTACACATTATGCAGGCACCACCTGGGTATGGACAGCTGCTGCATAACCCCTTTCTGGTATAACCACAATAGATACCAATGAAGAGAAATCTATTGAAGATAGATTGAGTGAGAAGTTGGAACAGTACATATGATTTTACATTTTCTTGGAATGAGAAATGGCCAGGTGTATGATTGTTTTCTAACACATGGGCTGTACCAATAGATCAGCTGGATGGTCAGGGACTTGGAAGAAGCATGATTTAAAAGTAAGTGAGAAAGACAACCGGGAAGAAGTCTGTAGACAGAACTCTCTATATGGGCAAAAGATTTGAAGATACTTGTGTCCCATACAAATGCTCATCAAAAGGTGACTTCGGGAGAGTGGGAGTTTAATCATGAAGTTGAAAGGATGCCCCATTCTGTGGACAGTCAGCATCTTTCCCCAACCCTCTCTGTTACTGTCCAATAGGTCCATTAACAAAATAGCCACGGTGGCAAAAAAGGAGGTTATACATGGGCCTGACAACATGGACTTACACTCACCAAGGCTGACGTGATTACAGTTGTTGCTGAGTGCCAGATCTGCCAGCAGCAGAGACCAACACTGAGTCTCCAGGTGACCAGCCAGAGACTTGGTGATTGATAACACTAGACTAGTTCTTCCATAGAAAGGGCAATGCTTTGTCCTTACTAGAATAGATACTTATCCTGGTTATGACTTTGCCTTTCCAGCATGTATTGCTTCTGCCAATACTACCATCCATGGACTTACAGACTATCTTTTTTTTGTTTTTGTTTTTTTGTTTTTCGAGACAGGGTTTCTCTGTAGCTTTGGAGCCCATCCTGGAACTAGCTCTTGTAGACCAGGCTGGTCTCGAACTCACAAAGATCCGCCTGCCTCTGCTCCTGAGTGCTGGGATTAAAGGCGTGCGCCACCACTGCCCGGCTCAGTTTTTTTCTTTACTCCTAGTCCTTGACATAAAATGGTATTACTTCTTTACTTCTCTCTTTAGTCCTTTCATCTTCCTTCATCATTTTACTCTTAAAGCACTATCAATGTGTACAATAATCTAGTCTCAATCCCAATGTGTGTATACTTAATTACTTCTGCTCTACAATTTGCGTGGATTTTTTTTTTTTGAGACAGAGTTTCATGTATCTCAGGCTAACCTCTAGCTAATTCCTTATATAGTTGAACTTCTAATCCACTTGCTTCTACCCCTGACGTGCCGGGACTGCAGACATGCACTATCAAGCAGTTTACATGGTGCTGGGGGATTGAACCCAAGCTCTAGGGAAGGCAGGCAAGCATTCTACCAACTGAGCTACTTCCCCAGCCATGTGCTTCAATTTCTTATTGGATAACTTCCTGACACCTGAGACTCAGTAGATCTAAAGCTCCATTTATCAATTAGTTGGCCATTCTGTGTGTTCTGTCATCAATCCTTTCTCTCTCTCTTTTTTTAAAGATATATTTAATTATTACATATACAGTGTTCTGCTTGCACGTATACTTGAAGGCCAGAAGAGGGCACCAGATCTCATTACAGATGGTTGTGAGTCACCATGTGGTTGCTGGGAATTGAACTCAGGACCTCTGGAAGAGCAGCCAATGTTCTTAAACTCTGAGCCATCTCTCCAGCCCTCCTTTCTCTTTTCTTTTCTCCCTCCACCCCTTCCCAGACAGGTTCTCTCTGTAGCTTTGAAGCCTGTCCTGGAACTAGCTCTTGTAGACCAGGCTGGTCTCGAACTCACAGAGATCCTCCTGCCTCTAGTCCTTTCTCTTTTCTGCTTTAACTAAATGCTCTATATTATTTTGGGATTCCTACACATAATTTTATATATTTAAATTTATTGTCAATGCTACATATCCTAATCAAATATTATTATACCTCCAAAATAACTATGACATTGACTCCCATATCACTCATCCTATGGAGACCTCTACCACACCCACATATCCTCAATACCGTGACAGAAGCTCATGTCACATAATCCTCCACTAATCCTCACTGCAGAATGGTTTCCAGAGAAAACATGGCACTCAAAGTTTAAGCTTCTTAAAGACATGTTCAAAATTTTATTAACCTCTCAATCTCCAGAAATTAATATGGCTTATTACATGCAGTTTCTAAAAAAATTCTTGTTGAAGTGAATATAAAACATACTACTACTGTAATTATTAACCACAGACATTTTCCAATTCTTTTGCTATTGTCATCTAGAGCTAACTTTTTTAATTTATTTTTTATGCATGAAAGTGCATCACAAACATGCCTGGCGCCTGAAGAAGTCATAAGTAGACATTGGAATCCATTTAATTGGAATTACAGATGGCCATTAGCCACCATGTGGGTGTTGGAAACCAAACCAAGGTCCTCTATGAGAGCAGTTAAGTGCTCTTAACTGCTGAACAACTGTCCAGCCCCTACAGCTAACTTTCAAAAGCCTAGTTAACACTAGCTTCATATTTTACACACTTATCTGCATCTATTCTAAATCTATGCTTACAGGGAAGTGCATTCAACAGGAGAAATGGCTCAGTGGTCAGGATGTGAGTTGATTTGTATGGACCTAAGTCTGCTTCCCAGAATGTACACATGACAGCTCATAATAGTATGTAACTACAGCTCCAGGGAATCCAACACCCCCTACCTCCGTCCAGAGCACACACACAAATATGCATATAGATATACACACATACATATAAATAATAAAGATGAAGTCCTTCTTAGAAACAGGAGAAAGTTGTCTCAATATAAATTAAATCATTCTTCTCTACTCTTATTTTATCTTATTTGGACATGGAGAACCATCTCAACTATATTATCATGATTTAGGCATCACTAAGAAAACTATTGTTTTAACCAAACCCTTACTCATGGATAACTTGGACTGAATTTATTTCCAAAATGTCACTATGATGGCTAATCTTCACTGTCAACATGACTGGGTCTGGGCATATCTGTGATTAAGTGAGTTTCCAAACAGGTTTATCTGAGAAGGCAAGGTACAGTATGAATACAACTAATTAAATAACTTGATTTTTCAATAATAATATCTGAAATCACTTTTTTGGTATGGTTAGGGATCAAACCCACAGCTTTGCTCATGCTATATAAACATTCTACCACTGAACTACATCATAACGTGTTCTTTTCTTTCTTTTTTTTGGTTATTTCTTCAGCCCCATAATTTATTTAATTAATCTTTAGGATTAGCATACAAGTAATGAGTTTCAACATGTCATCTGTCATCTTCATGCGTATGTGTTCTCATCACTACCCTCCTATTTCTCCCCCAATGAGTCCTCTCGTCACCTTTCTTATTTTATGTAGTCAGTAACTCATTTTTCACCTCTCTTAAAATCTCATCCTTCCCTCACGATACCCCTTCTAGGAACACACTCTTGTATGCACACAATTTTAAGTATAGGTTCTGCATGAAAAAGAAAAACAATAAATCTGATCAAAGAATATTGATAGAACAAAATTTTACATTATTGTCCCTATGTAAATACATTCTAAAAGGCCAAATGTTAAGCAAACAAAGAAGGGCTGGCAACAGTGTTCAGTATAAAAGCACTTGCCACACAAGTCTGCTAGAGTTCAATTCACTGAACCCAAGATGGAAGGAGACAATCAACTCCACAAAGTGGACCTCTGACCTCCACAGCAGCATTATAACATATACGTCCTCACATACACGTATACAATAATAGTCTCTTTCTGGTTTGTTTTGTTTTTTTTTAATTGGGGGACGGAAGGCAGGTTGTTTGTTGGTTTGTTTCAAGGCAGTCTCACTATGTAGCCTTAGCTGTCCTGAAACTCACTCTGTAGACCAAGCTGGTCTTAGACTCACAGAGATCCATCTGCCTCTGCTTTCCAACTGCTGGGATTAAAATCATGTGCCACCACCGCCTGGAGATACAAGCTTCTTTTAAAGCAAAACTGTAGCTGAAGAAAACTTTCTATTGCCAAGATTTAAAATATTCAAGTCCTCAGCCAAGCATGGTGGTACACAACCTTAATTCAAGAACTCAGGAGACAGAGGCAGGTATCTCTGAGTTTGAGGATGGCCTGATCTACAAAATGAGTTCCAGGACTGCCAGGTATAAACAAAGAGACTTTGTCTCAAAAATAAGATAAAACTCATGCTCTCTACTGCATTATATTCAAATGTCCAAAAATCAGTCAGTCATGTGCATTACTGGCCATTCACATGAACATGAACATTATAAATTCTATTTTGATATCCATTTCAAACAGAATTATTATATTCATAATACTGAGACTAATTATGTTAACTGCAAATATATTATACATGTAAACCTACCCTTCAAGAGTCGTTTTAATTTTGCACAATCCACATTAATATACTGTAACAATTCTATATCATGGACATCAACATTGTCTTCTGAACAAACAGTCAACTCCTGTAACCTGAAAAGTAAAAATAAAAAATAATTTACTAATTTAAGTCTTAGAACAGTCCAAGATTCTAATTCAACAGAAGAAGGGCTTGTGAATGAAGACATATTAAGAACATACTTATTTTAAAACTAAACAATACAAGCAATTTAAAGAACATGATGAAAATGATATTCCAATAAACTTCCCATCCATTTGAATTCTATTTCTCACATTAGTCACCGCTCTTTTGGAAAAATTAGTTAATTCCAAGATTGGAACACATTTACAAATGTGTCTAGGTCTTCCTGAAATTGAACACAAGAAAATTAGTAACTACTGTAGTAAGGTCAAAAATCATACAGCTGTACAACTGGAGTCTCCCAACTGTCAAAACAATTTGAGCATAAATTTTCTTTTTTTAAAAAAAATTATATTATTTATTGTGTGTGTACGCTTGCATGCTAATGCAATTAGAAAACAAACTGTGGGAAGTGGTTCTCTCCTACTACCATATAGGCTCCAGGAATTGAACTCAGATTGTCAGGCTAGCAGCATGCACCTTTAACTGTCCAACCAAGGATACTACACAAAGCACCCTAAGAAAAGCATGCCAACTCTTTGCTTGCCAGTCTGCTAACAATAGACCTATGTCTCAAGTTTATCACAAAGCACTGTGCCTTCCCCAGTAACAGTCTTACTGCTGCAACCCTGGAACCTTGTGTTGCCATGGGAATGGCTCAGCTCCCTGTCATTAGTCCTAAGAATGTGCTTTTGATCAATAAGAGGCAATTCTTGTAATTTCTTTTTCACTTCAAGGCTCATGAGAAAAAACAGTATTTAGGCTAGAAGAACAGAAGCTAAAGGAAAAAGCTGGAGGATTTAGAAGCAGGACAGGAGAATTAGAATAAAAGCAGAACAATAAAACTGATGCGGAAAAGCACAGAGTGAGAGATTCATTTTGCCCTCAAATCCTTAATCTTTCACTGGCTACACCTTCCTCTCTGAACCCTGAAAATACATTCAGGCTGGACCCCTCAAGGCTCTTGTTATGAACTAGATTTGGGAAAATCAACAAAAGTTGTTTATACATGAACTACTGCTGCCCAACCCCATAGAACAAGTCTTGAGTGACTTTAGGGTTTTCAAAGACAGGACATTTGTTTTATTTTATAGAACAATATACTTACTTAAAAACTTCATGGAAATATTATGTCATATAAACATTAAAAATTCCTGCATGGATAGACTAAGAAACTGCATTTTTCTTTATTGTTTTCTATCTTCAATTTAAGACATTTCTTCAAGTAGTAAAAATGAAAGGGTTTTTACTTTCTATAAGTTTCCAGTTTCCTATTTCCGTTTGTCACCTTGCTGACTCTCTCAGCATATAATGACTCAGAATATAAAAATATGCTTACTTGCCAGGCGGTGGTAGCGCACGCCTTTAATCCCAGCACTCGGGAGGCAGAGGCAGGTGGATCTCTGTGAGTTCGAGACCAGCCTGGTCTACAAGAGCTAGTTCCAGGACAGGCTCCAAAGCCACAGAGAAACCCTGTCTCGAAAAACCAAAAAAAAAAAAAAATGTTTACTCAAAAAAACTCCATGGAAATGTTGTTTTGTCAAATAAACATTAACCAAAAATATTAAATAAAATTTTAATAGTCTTTTAAGGTTGCAGGATATCAAAATATTGTCACCTACTATAATAATAATAGAACAACATTTTTATTAAAAAGATTGAAAGCCAGTTCTTCAACACTAAACCAAAAATTCTCAAATTTTGATGTATATTCTCATTCACCTTGCTGGGAAACAAGAGTGAATACAACAGAAGCCCAGTTGGGACAAAACTAACAAGCCAAAGACAGAGGAATGGAAGCATCAAAAGGATTGTTTCCTCTGTATTTGTCTTTTAGTTACTAAATATCTAAGTGCACTGTATTATATCTTTCATTTGATCATAATTAAGAACCCATTAGACAGTACTTGTACAAAAAAGGCAAACCATTTTCATGAAAGCACCTTGCAGTTACTTTATAATTTCATCCCACTGAGCACCATCCTAATTTCCCCACTTATAATGACTAAAATTTTGACTTACCAGAAAATATTTAAACTGTAATTTTTATTTCATTTTTTTCTACAATTCATTTTTAAATTCATATTGTGTGTAAAAGAGGGAAATACATGTGTATCATGGTATGCATGTGAAGATCAGGAAGACTACAGTGTGGTGTTAGTTCTTTCCCATTTCTACATGGGATTAAGGGGTAGAATCCATGTCCAAGAGGCTTACTCGGCAAGCGCCTTTACCTACACCAAGTGAATTCCCCACCCCAACACATTTTTTGTTCTTTTTGTTTTACTTAAATCACATTTTTAAAAGTTTGTTTGTATTTTATGCATATGGGTGCCCACATATATGTACGTGCACCACATGTATGCCTGGTGTCCAGAGAGGGTGTTGAATTATCTGTAACTGTAGTTATCAGTCAACTATGTGGGTATTGGGAACCAAACTCAGGTTCTCTGCAAACTCACGTTCTATACCACAAGCCATCTCTTCTGCCTCTTACATTTTTTTTAAAGCACTGAGTTTAAAAATTTCATAAAACACAGTTAAAAAAGAAATACTGAAAATAACTGATATTCTGAAACTAATGTAGATCCTGATGCCTATCTGACTTAGAAATTTGGGGTCTTCCATTATTTGACACAATTCCTTAACATTTTTGTTTCTATGTAGAAGTTTTTTGTTTTGTTTTTTGAGACAAGGTATCACTGTGTAGCCCTGGTTGGTTTCAAACTCTTTATGTAAAGGCTGGCCTTGAACTCACTGAGGTCCTCCTGCCTCTGCCTCCCAAATGTTGGGATTTTAAAGTTGTGAGCCACCACACCAGCACAATACCTTACTTTTGAGTGGTATTAACTTGTTTGCCTGTAACTACCTTTCAACATCATAGTGAGAATAAAAGGAATATAGCATATACTGTGAATACTCAATAAATGGGACTGCTTCATACACACTTAAAACACAGTCTACTTTCCAGAGAATTCTATTTTGCAATTACTTCCTTTTACTTCTATATTGTCTAGATTATTTTTAAAGTAACTTGGGATCTTGTGATTGCATAGCTATGAAAATTAGAGCATTAGAATCTCACTACACTTCTCAGCTACTCTATCTGATTTGTATCTAAATAAATACGTTTAAAACTGGTGCGGGAGAATTGTCTGTATTCTGTCAATCACGTTTTAAATAAATGCTTATTGGCCAGACAGGGAGTATAGGCGGGAAGACAGGAAGTAAAGGGGAAAACAGGAGAATTTGGGAAGCAGGAAGCTCCCTTAGCATTCCTGCACAGACCACCAAGGAAGCAGAATGTAAGCTGCCCAACTGAGAAAAGGTAATGGCCATGTGACTAACACAGATAAGAACAATGGGTTAATATAAGTTATAAGAGCTAGTAAGAAGACTGAGATAATGGGCCAATCAGTTTATAACCTAATGTAGACTCTCTGTGTGATTTTCTTTGGGGCTTGCCGGCTGTGGGGTACCAGGCAGGACAGTAACCCCAACAAGCCAGCCCTCATGTTACAAAAACACCAAACCAGGGCTGTAGATGTAGCTCTGAATTCAATCCTCAGCAAGAAGCAAAGAAAAAGGGCCTGATCATGGAAAGCATCTTCTTCAAGTTTGTAACAGTACTCATATCTACACATCAGTATTTCCAGTATAACTGTAAATACTATATAATTAAAATGTCAAGAAAATACATAAAATTTCTACAAACACCCAGATAAAAGTCATTCTATTAAGTATGTTTATGCAAACAAGAATTCTAAAATTTATTTTACTTAATAGCCCCACATGATTTATATACACTAACCTTGTAGAAATGCGACTAAAGACTGCATTGAAGTTGTTGCAGCTGAGAGAAAATAAAACCCCAGAAGCAGAATTCCGAAGTTCAGCCGCATGTTGGTTTCCTTCACGACAGGTGTGAAGAAAATGGCAGATTTCTGGTAGTAACTGTTTGACCAGCATTGTTTCATCTAATCTCATTGTGTCCTTTGGTTGCTGAAATGAAAATAATCACATAATTCTAAAACTTTAACTGTACCTGCAAACATTCCCTGTTACTAGGTTTCGAGCATACAGAGAAGCTGAAATAGAAGGAACACTATACAGTCATTTGAATTTAACAACTTTTTTCATTTCCTTGAATATGCAACATTTGCCTATCTATGGTCAATAAAGAAGACATCTTCGCCCTGCCATTACAATTGAAGCCCAACCCTCCATCTGGTCTCACAGGCTCCCTATACCTGACCACCTCCTGTTTAACAGTTGATCCCTGACTTTTGGAAAACCTGTTGTTCCCTGTGAGTTCTCAATAGACTGCATTCTTATTCACTAGTAAGTACACTGTATCATTTGTCATTAACATCCAGAGAAACTGCTAGTTAGGGAACACACTGGCCTTTGAACAATCTTACCAAAACATGTACTATGTACTACAAATAATGCTAAGTTAAATCACTTCAAAATAAGTTATAAACATTATAATATCTCAGCCCTTGTGTATGTCAGCTTATTTTAATGAAGATATTCCCCAATGTAACTTCAATACTAATTGTGATGACTCAGCCACACAATGTGGCTGGCACACATGTGTGGACAACCCCTCACGCAGAAGTGCCTAAGGGTCCCAGGAATCTTAAAGGACCACGTGAGACCCACAAGCAGCATGGTTGCATCATCTACTTATGATGCAGCTACGAGAGCCCTTTGTGCGCATGTGTGAGCTCCATCATCTGCGTATGACGTATCCACACAATCCTCCTGTGAGCATGCCCTTAAAAACTGGAGGCACCATCTTCAGTTTGCTCAGATGTATTCTCTCTCTCTCTCTCTCTCTGTACACCAACCTTCACCAGGCCTGTACACCCCACCCCCAATAAACTCCTAAGTGGGTTTGTTGCATGTTCTGTGTTTTCTTCTCACTTGCGCCAGGTAATTTCACTAATTATATATATAAAAAATACCATTCTAGGTATCATCTAATACCTAAGCAATATTCTATGACACTGAAAATGTCACAGCTTTTTAATTCAGTGAGGATCCAAAAGTGATTCAACATGACTATTCTGTTCTTTCAGCTTCTTTCTTTATTCTAGAGTAATTTTCCCCATACACACCACATGTCAATTTTGTATTCATGCAATTAACTTTTAAAACTGGGCCAATTGTCTTACAGATTACTTGATTATTTCCTAAGTGGCATAGCTAACTAACCTGACACACAGTTCTAGGGATGTGGCTCAGTGGTACATGCACAAGGCCCTGAGTATAATCTCTTAACTCCACAAGAAAGAAAAGGAAAAAAGAAACCAAAACTAATTTCAAGAGCAGACAAAGTCAAGGTAATATGTATTTTATCACATACTACAAGGTAAAACACACCACCATCACATTCCACTACCTCTAAAGAGTGTCAGCAGCAATCACTCTCCAAGACACATTATCTCTCAATTAAAAATGTTAATGAGAAAAAGTTGTTCAGACTTAGAGGCAATACACCATCCTACCCAACTCAATCATGGGTGTGCCTGATATACCAGAAATTACAAAGTACTAAACCTCTGCCAAGTTAAAAATGTCCAGTCTCCAAATTTTGTCCCACTATATAATGATTTTGTTCTTCCACTCCACTTAACAAGTTAACAAAGGACACCAAGCTTAAACAGTTCCTATGATTTTAAGTGCAAAACTTGCAAATACTGCCCAACAATTTTGGAATATGGCCAGAGATCAGTAAGAGTTTAAAATAGTAGAGGCTGGAGAGATGACTCAGTAGTTAAGAGCACTTATTCTTGCAGAGGAACCGTGTTCAGTTGTCAGTACCCATGCGGTGGCTCATAACCATCTGTAACTATAGTCACAGGGGATCTGATACCTTCTTTTGACCTCCTCAGGCACCAGGCACACACACGAAACATATGCACACATACGTACTACGTACGTACGTACATACATACATACAGATGAAACACACATACATAAAATAAATACATCTAAAAAAAATTTAAGGGTTTGAAATACGCTGAGATGGCAAGATAGCTCCATAAGTAGAGTGCTTGTTATAAAAAGCCTGGTGACTCGAGTTCAATCCCCAAAACCCATGTAAAAGCAGGAGAGAACAAACTACCCAAAAGTTATCCTCTGACCTCCACAGGCACACCATGACATGCACACATGCATGACCTCCCCCCTCAACACACACAAAAACAAATAAAACAAATAAATGCTACAGGAGCTGGAAATCTGGCTCAGTGGTTGGGAGCACGTACTTTTCTTGCAAAGGACCTGAGTTCAGTTCCCAGTACCCATGCTAGATGAGTCACAACCACCTATAATTCCAGCTCCACGGAGATTCAAAAATCTTTGATCTCTGAGTGCACCTACAAACACATGCATAAATTCACATGCAAACACATACATATGCATATAAAAATAAAAATGAACTTTTAAAAATATAAATAAAAACATGCATCTTGCATATATATATGTATATACACAAGCAGGCAAAAGACTCATCCACATAAAGTATCTTGAAATCTTTGTTTTAAATCTCTTCCTCCTAAATTTACTGTAGAGAACTTTAGCAAATAAAAATGGGAGGAGTCATACTGAATAAAAGCAAAATTCTGGCCAGTCGGTGGTGGCGCACACCTTTAATCCCAGCACTGGCAGGAAAAGACAAATGGATCTCTGTGAATTAGAGGCCAGCCTGGTCTATAGGAAGTTTCAGGACAGCCAGTGCAGTTAACACAGAGCAACCCTCTCTCAAAACAAACAAAAATAGCAAAATTCTGCATTCTGTGAATAAAAAATATTAACTAACATATATGGCATAGAGAATTTTAAAGTAGAAATCTTCATTTATGTATATACATGAATATCTACCCATGTTTGGTAAAGAATGGAGGTTAATGAGTAATATAAACACTTTATATAACAGAAAACGTGTGAAAATAAAGTTGAAATATATAGCTTTTCAGAGGGAACCTGGGAAAGGACCTGGTCCTCAGTGACTCCTCTATAGGCCTATTACAAATTTACACAAGTGTTCTGTAGTAGCTACTCTCAAAAGGACAGATTCCATTTTTGAGGCCTGTATTGAACCCATATTCATGAAGGAAAGAAAATAAGATTGCCCTTGGACTTCTCAATTATATTCTTCCAGCTGCAAAATGTCACAAGGCTAATAATATCTGAGAAATTATCAAATAATGATTTCTTTTTTTTTTTTTTTTTTTTTGGTTTTTCGAGACAGGGTCTCTCTGTGACTTTGGAGCCTGTCCTGGAACTAGCTCTCGTAGACCAGGCTGGTCTCGAACTCACAAAGATCCGCCTGCCTCTGCCTCCAGAGTGCTGGGATTAAAGGCGTGTGCCACCACCACCCGGCTTATGATTTCTTCATAAAACTCTTCTTAAAAAAATCTTAGTGACAGAAACAGGGCTCAAACTTAACATTTTAAGTAAATTTAAATATCTATATAATTTATTAAAGTTGATAAAATATTTTTTTCTAAATTCTGCACCACCAGGTCAACTGTATTAAATGTAATTTATATATATATATCTTAGACAAAGACTCTTCATGGGTCCTCAGTGTCCATACTGACCTTTTGATACTCCAGATAATTCTTAAGATTGACTTCACAGAACCTGCTTACTGTAGAATAAATTTACTTACCCCTGCAAGACATTTTTCCAGTGTATCCAATATAATCAACTGAGAAAGATACAAATTTTTTTCAGCAGCTTCTCCAAATATCCTCTAAAAGAAAAATATATTCATAAAACTTGATTAGCACTCTCCATTACAAATTAGCACATATGAAATATAAAAGACTAAAGGATCAGTCAGGTGGCGGTGGCACACGCCTTTAATCCCAGCACTTGCGAGGCAGTAGCAGGTGGATCTCTGAGTTCGAGGCCACACTAGCCTACAGAGTTAGTTCTAGAATGGCTAGGGCAACACAAGAAAACCCATCTCAAAAACAAACAAAAAACTAAAAATCAAGAAAAAATATTAATCTTCCATTTTGTCTTCTACATTCAATGATATTTAAGTCTACTACTTCTTACTATACCCTAATACTCAAAAAATAAATTCCTGGGTGAATAGAAATAGAGGTCATTTACTAAAGACTGCCATTAACTATGCAACAGTAAAACAAGCTGCTTTATGTTTATAAAATGTCTATGATTTGGTCAGTCATGGTGGGAAAACAATGGTAATCCCAACAGTATGGAAATAATGACTAGTTCAAGGCTAGTCTTAGGAACATAGCAAGTTCAAGGCCAGCCCAACTTATAGGAGAGAAAACATGAGAAGAAAAAGAAAAGAAAAAAAATGGGAGGGGATGAAGGGAGTAGGTAGGTGGTAATGAATCAATAAGTATTAAAAATAGTTCACAAGTTAGGGGTCTTTACCAGTCCATCTCTTCCTACTACAAAACAACTAATTTCTTAACTCTTTTCAAAATTGAATGCTACATCAACAACAGTGAATCTTAAGCATTCACTACTTTCAAACTGAAATCTATATCGTGTATCTACTTACTAACAAGAGACTATTACTTTCACAGTATAATTTTTTTTCAATTTTTTATTCTTATCAGGTGGTGGTGTCACACACCTTTAATCCCAGCACTCAGGAGGCAGAGGCAGGCAGATCTCTGAGTTTGAAGCCAGCCTGGTCTACAGAGTGAGTTCCAGGATAGCCAAGGTGGTTACACAGAGACAGCGTCTCAAAACAAGATAAATAAATAAGTAAATAGATTTCTATTTCTTATTTTATTGTTATTATTGTGAGTGTGAGCTCACCATGGTGTCCACAAAGAGGTCAAAGAACAGATAACTTTTGGGGGCTAGTTCTCACCTCCGATCAGTGTGTAAACCATCTCACAGGCCCTATAACTTTTCAGTTAGTTCTAAATGAATGCCAACATCACAATAGTTTTAAAGATGATCCCAAACATAAGAATACGGCAGTATAACTGGGAATGCAATCATATACTCATACATAAAAATTCTATTACTTTGTTCCACAGGGGGCAAAAAAGAACTATAGCAAAATATTAAATGTATTGTGCAAATAAATGTACCCTTTATAAAAGTTCCTGTTTTTAGGGAGCAAATTTTTAGGGGACTATCATTATTTGTTATAGGTTATGGGAAGGGAGAGAAAACTCATTAATATGGTCATAAAAATTAATCCCACAATTTAGGAGTGACGATTATAAGCTTATACACCACATAATTTGTACATGAACAGTCAATAAATACATTCAAGGAATCAGCTAACGAAAAGCATATTAACAGATTGCATATTATACAGCTGGAGGTATAGATGTGGCAGGAAAAGAAGGGGGGAAGGAATCTATATTATCAGTTTACACACAATACAAAAGCCATGTAAATTCTGATTAATGAAAAATGAAATAAGAACAATAAGAGAAGCTTCAAAGGTAAATATAAAAAGTCAAAATTTAAGTTACACTTGTGCTCACCATAAAATGAAATGACTCACATCTTAAATGCTAAGAAAATATTCCCATACTTTTAAAACATGCTGCTCTAAACTTACAATTCAGAACCAAAATAAGCAAATTACTCAAAGAGCAGAAGTTCAGTAATCGGGTGCTCACCATATTGTTAACGTTCTTTAAGATGGTGGTGAGGCCGCTGATGACCAGAGAAAACTTGTACTTGGAAATGTTGATCAGACATTCCTTGTTATGCTCGGTGCTGACTTTGGTATGTGTATTTTGTTGTCCTGTTTTTATTGGAAGCTAAAAGAGAAAAATATTAAGACTTTACTCTTCAAAATTACAAAACATATTCTTTTCAGTGAAAGTCACCTTAGGTTTGAGTCTTTATCAACCATGGCGCTATATATATTTATAATTTAAATCAATTTATAATATGACATGGAATTTAGAGTAAATCATAAACGCTCTATCAACTTCAATTTTTGGGTTTCTTTCTGGAAGTCAGAAACCTCTATCTACAAGATCAAATCTTCTACCCAATGCTTTCCAAAAAGAACCCAGAAAACCAGAGTTATGTCCAAATTATCAATAAGAATGTCTGCAGCAAATACATATAACCCTTTCCTGTGCACACTGAGCTCAAGCATGTAAAGAACTACAGACCAGCATACAGTGGTAGTACCTTTTAATTCCATCACTAAGTAGGCAGTGACAGGTAGACATCTGAGTTCAAGGCCAACCCAGTCAACAGAGCGAGTTCCAGGACAGCAAGGCTACGCAGAGAAACTCTATCTCAAAAAAAAAAAAAAAAAAAACCAACAACAACAAAAAACAAACAAAATTCCGACAGACCAAGGAAATCTAGGCTGTAAACCTCTAGTCAATGGAAAACTTCTAATCAATGGAGAACAGAAGACAATTGTTCAGATATAACAAACTATAAACCAGGAACAGAGTAAAGATTGACTCCATAAGTCCCAGCACCCACATAGAAGCTTACAATCATCTGTAACTCCAGTTCCAGGGGATCCAACGTTTTCATACAGATATGCATATACACAAAACACCAAAGCAGCATAAAATAAAAAATAAATAAAAGATTAAAAATATTTTAAAAACCACCCCCACTTCCTGATGCCAGGTGCTGGTGGTGCACGCCTTTAATCCCAGCACTCGGGAGGCAGAGGCAGATGGATCTCTGTGAGTTTGAGGCCAGCCTGGTGTGCAAGAGCTAGTTCCAGGACAGTCTCCAAAACTACAGAGAAACCCGGTCTTGAAAAACCATAAATAAATTAAATAAATAAATAATTTAAGGAACCCAAAAAGTAAAATTAATAAAAAAAAAAATAAAAGATAGCCAACTATACAACAGAGGCACTTGCAAAGCAACCAAGAAATTCATCTCACAGGAAAATAGATTCTTTGAAGGGCTCACATTACATTGACCTATAGAAGAGCTCAGTTACACTGTATAGGAAAGCATCGCTACTCAACTCATAAGGGTAATTCTGTACATAAGCATCAGACCTCAATTCACTGTTCATGTTAGACCGCTGAAAGAGAACCAAGGAGGCTCCCCTGTGAAAACCACACCTTAGACTATCTCCACTTGAAGAGTGGAGTGGCCCAAGTAAAGATGAGAGGACCAAGTGATATGCCTAAATATTTGCTAAGTCAGTAAGACAGGATTACTTTGACAGCAAAAAAATACCAAATACAGAGGGGATGAGGTCAGTATGTACGGGAGGCAGTGTACAGAAGCTATCAGATTACATAAAGTCAACCATAAAGATTGTGAAGGAAAAACCTGAAAGCTCAGAAAAGAGAATTTTAGAAGATGAAAATGGCAGCAATACAACTGTGAGTTCCCTCAGCTCTTCCACACAATCAACAGAGAATACAGAAGAGCAGAGCTGAAGCTCACAAAGATTCACAGAGAGAGAGCAAGGTTCTCCCATAGAAGGCTGTGCACAACACCAGGGTGGTATAAGTAAATACACAGAGGAAGCAGAAAGCCTGATGAATGTAACAAACAGATTTTCCCAAATGGCAGAACATTTTCAATGAATACACAGCAGTCCAATTTAGACATGTACAACAGGCTTATGGTCTGAAGAACTGAAGAACTGTGGCACGTTATAAAACACGACCAACAGAATTTTCTCCAATGATATTCTGTATCAGCAATGACCAGCACCTTGGCCATGAGCCAGCTATATGTGGCTACTGTAAACATCTGTAACACAGCCAGTACAGAGGAGAAATCAAATGTTTGATTTTTATTTGAATTTAACCTTAAGTAGCTATATATGATGTAGCTATCAAATTCTGCTTGACAATAAAGTCCTAAACCATCCAGCTGAATAATCAGTTATTCCAAGAAGCAAGCTACAGTGAGAAGAAAATGTGCTGAAATTAAACTCCAGATTGACCACAGGGAAAAAGCAGGTAAATAAAATGGGATTAGATAAAGGTTAAGTAAGAAAAAGGAAGACAGCCAAGAGAACTACAAAAGAATGAAATCACCTTATTTCTCTCAGTTTTTTAAAATAAATTTCACCGTGTGGATTGTGGGAATCCAACTCAGGTTATCAACTTTGGTGATAAGTACCTTTGCTGTTCAGTCATCTTACCAGCCCCCTAGACCTTTTTTATTTTCCTCCTTACCATGTCCATAGTTGGACATCCTGTCCTGCCCTATATTGCTTCCCCATGTGCACATCCTCCTTAACCTGCTCCAACTCTCTGCTAATACACTCCCCCTCCTCCCATACAGAAGATTCACACAGCCCACCACCCCTTCTGGGCCCACTCAGGTACTGATACCCATTTAGGAATATCTTTCTTATAAACTCCATCCTTATTCCAGTGGGGCTTTGTTATCCTGTGGCCTACACTCCCCTTTCTCCCTGGTTGAACTAATTTCTGACTATTCCTGGCCTCCCTCTGCAGAGTAGTCTCTCCTTGTCCATTGTCTTACCCTGTTGAGCCTGCCCCGTGTAGGTACTCTTTCTGCAGGAATGCCCTCTTCATCCTCATCAGACTCTCCCCAAATGTTTACACAGATGCCTACTTGTTCTGCTTTACCTCACAGGTTTGTACTAAATGAGCATACAGAGGGAGAAAAGGAAGCAAAGGAACCAGAACTTTCTGTGGAAACAATATGATTGGTTGTAGTTTAGGTTGGTAAGAAACTGTTGTAGATAGGCGGAGA
>JAQHUG010000114.1:4381658-4396113 GCA_028555095.1 Dicrostonyx torquatus
CAGCCTGGTCTACAAGAGCTAGTTCCAGCGCAGGCTCCAAAGCTACAGAGAAACCCTGTCTCGAGAAACCAAAATAAATAAATAAATAAAATAAATAAATAGCCAGCCAGCATTAGGGTAAACACCAGAGGAATGCAAACACTGATCTACACAAGTAAGATTCAAAATTTTAAGATATAACAAAATACAAGAGAATTCACAATTTATCAATTTTACTAAATTAAAGTTACAGAAAGGCAACAGTGAAGATTCTCATCTAGGTTTTACCTCCTTTACTGTAGTTGAAAAAATAGGATTTGGCTAACAAAGAGGCTATGTGGTAGCTGCAGCACAGCATTTGTAACAGTTTAAGCACCTACTACTACGCTAAGTTTACAACTTGGTTTAAACAAGAAGCTGGAGCTATTTAGTAGTGTCCTAATGGCCATGTTATTTAACAGGCTGAATGAAAAACAACTTCATTCATAAACGAGCAAGATACAGATTAAAATAGACTTGAAATAATCATAGAGAGCAGAGCCAACAGAAGTTTAACTTCCAGGCCTAAGTATATAGAAGCTCTTTCAACTTCACATTGAGATAGTCTGTTTTTAACTAGTTGTCTTAGTTAGGATTTCCACTGTTGTGAAGAGACAACATGACCACAGCAACTCTTATAACAGAAAACATTTAATTGGATGTCTTACAGTTCAAAGGTTTAGTACATGATCATCATGGTGGGACAAGGCAGCATGAAGGAAGACATGGTGCTTAAGAAGGAGCTGAGAGTTCTTACATCTTGACTCACAGGCAACAAGAAGTGGTCCAAGACACTGCGCATGACTTTAGCATATGTGAGACCTTAAAGTCCGCATCCACAAAAGCACACTTCCTCTAACAAGGCCACACCTACTTCAACAAGGCCACTCCTTCTAATAGTGTCATTCACTATAAACTTATGGAGGCCAAATAGGTCAAACTACCACACTAGTCTACCTTAACACCGCCATGCCAAAATAATCCCATTAGTCAAACAGGGGGGAAAAGAGGGGTGAGAGCTGGACTCAGTGGAAGGAACCAAAGAAAGAGGATTTACAAATTAGGAGCCAGGGATATACTGAAATCCTGTGTGTCCTACACCCATTATTAAGATTCATATTCTCTCTCTCTTCTCTCTCCACACACATGTCCTGAGTATACATGAGAAACTTGTAAAACTGACTATAAAATATTTACTAAACCGGGCATGGTGGCACACACCTTTAATCCCAGCACTCAAGAGGCAGAGCCAGGCAGATCTTTGAGTTTGAGGTTGGTCTGATCTACAGAGTGAGTTCTAAGACAGCCTGGGCTACACAGAAAAACACTGTTTTGAAAAGTCAAAGCATAATACTAATAGACTTCTTTAGGAAATATTAAGTTACACAACAAAGAATTCAGCTAAAGGACTGTTGCCTCCAGTATGACTAGGAGATTCGTGTTCTCAGCAGACTTGATAGAAACTGTGAGAAAGAAAACTGTACTACAACTGAAGTTTGGGGTTGCTAAGAATGTTCCTGTTAATGTTTATTCAAGATTGACATCCAATGAGGCTCCATTCTCACAGAAAAAGGAGACAACTCTTGACTTATAATCAGTCACTAGGCCCATCCCCATACCAAAGAACTTGGCTCTAAGTAGCAGTTCAAGAGGGCAGTGCAGAGTCACAGTTAGTCTGCCTAGTCTGCCACTGAGTCTCCTGTGCTCTTAATGGAAAAACAAAAAACAAAAAACCATTAATTCTGCCAGGTGGGCAAGACGACCCTGGGTAACACTATTTGGAAAAAACAACACTGGTAGACTTTTAAGTCTGACAGTGCTGTGTCAACCTTCCATCTATCCAAGCGGCCAGACTTGCAGTCTCCTTCTGTGTTTACACTGTTCAAAGTTGTAACCTGGGGCTGGGTCCTAAAAGGGATTTAAGGATGACAAGTGTCTGGAATATATAGGCCTAATGTGTACATAAGTTAATAAAATCTTCTATTCACGATTGACTCCTCTCTCAGCCAGAGCTGGACAAGTGCTAATTTTTAAAATTTATTTATTTTTATTTTATGTGCATTGGTGTTTTGTCATGGGTGCTGGGTACCCTGGAACCCGAATTACAGACATTCATGAGCTGCCGTGTGAGTACTGGGAATTGAACCCAGGTTCTCTGAAAAAGCAGTTAGTGCTCTTAACCACTGAGTCATCCCTCCAGCCCTGGAGAAGTGCTATTAAAGAGCCTTTCCTCGATTCATTTGTCCATGCAGAATGATTTCTCACAGGGAAGATATATTGCTGCTGCTGCTGCTTTTTTGGTTTTTTGAAACAGGGCTTCTCTGTGTAGCTTTGGAGCCTGTTCTAGAACTAGCTCTTGTAAACCAGGCTGGCCTCAAACTCACAGAGATCCGCTTGCCTCTGCCTCCCGAGTGCTGGGATTAAAGGTGTGCGTCTACAACATTAGTACATGCCTGTAATCCTACCATTTAGAGGTGAAAGTATAAGGATCAGGAGTCAAAGTAAGTCTCAAAGATATAGTCAATTCAAGGCCATCGTGAGCTACAAGTCCGTATCTCAAAACCAAAATATAAAAAAATAAACCAAATAAGTGTGTGTGTGTGTGTGTGTGTGTGATTCGTGGATATTATAAAACACACACATTTTTGTGGTATAAGATCAAAAACCAAAACCAAACCCTGGCCCTTGCACTCAGACACTAAGCTACATCCCTGCTCAAAAAATATGTTTTTTACATAATACATTCATCCTTAATTTACCTGAAAATGAACCAACAAATGAAATTATAAAGGGAATGGTCCCCTAGACCAGTGGTTTTCAATCTCCCTACTGCTGTGACCTCATGTTGTGGTGACCCCCAACCATAAAATTATTTTTGTTGCTACCTCATAACTGTAATTTTTCTACTGTTATGGATTATAAGTATTTTTGGAGACAGAGGTTTGCTACAGGTTGAGAACCATTGCTCTAGACCATAAGCAAACAATTTAATAATTGAAAAGAGATGGGTGAAATTGAGAAGTTGTCAACATATAGAAAGTCAAATAAAACAATGTACTATTCAAGAGTCCTTAAGACGTTGAAGGCTGAGGACATGGTTTAATGGGAGAACACTTGCCTAGCATGAGCAAGGCTCTAAGTTCCATCTCCAGCACCACAATCAAAGGGGGGATACATGTATCCTAGCATTGGGAAGGCAGAGACAGACAGACCCCAGTAGCTCATTGGCTAGTAGCTTATACTAATCTTCCAGTCCCTGGTTCCAGTGAGAGACACTGTTGAAAAAAATAAGTCTTAATTAGGTAGGTTTTTTGTTTTGTTTTGTTTCTTCGAGACAGGGTTTCTCTGTGTAACAACCCTGGCTGCCCTGGAACTCACTTTGTAGACCCAGGGTGATCTCAAATTCACAGAGCTCCATCTGCCTCTGCCTCCCAAGTGCTGGGATTAAAGGTCGCACCACCACCACCCATCTTAATTAGATTTCTATTGCTATGATAAAATACCATGAACAAAAGCAATTTCAGGAAGAATCTATTTCATCATGTAACTGACAAATCCATTACTGACGAAGTCAGGGCAGGAGCTCAAAGCAGAAACCTGAAGGTAAGAACTGAAGCAAAAACCATAGAGGAAAACTGCTCACTTGCATGTTTCTCATGGCTTGCTCACCCTGCTTTCTTGTACAATTCGGAATCACCTACCCAGTGCTGGCACCAACCAAACTGGGATGAACCCTCCCATATCAACTGTTAATCAAACACATCTTCTCAATTGAGATTCTTCTTTCCAGCTAACTCTCTAGTTTGTGTCAATGTGACAAAAACAAACAACAAAACAAAACAAAAAAAACACAACAGGACAAGATAGAAAGGGAGAAATTTCTTCTGAAGTGGGGTCCATGATAGGTTGTCTATGCCAATATATGATCCTATACCAATGTGCAGGCCAGCAGCACTCACTGGACGAGGTGGGTTATTTAAAAGAAAAAGAGGGAGAGAGGGAGAGAGAGCAAGCAAGAGAGAGAACATGAAGGTAAGCGAGAGTTTGGAGGAGAGGTTCAGGTATAAAATTATCAAAGTAAGAAAATAAATTTAAAAAAAGAAAATAAATAAAAATTTGAAAAGGTGAATAGTTCCTGAGGAGTGGTATCTTGGGTTAACCTCTGCTCTCGACACACATGTGCACACCTACATGCATATGAACATGTATTAGCAGAATTTTAAAAAAATAAAAATAAAGAGGGCCTGGAGAGATAGCTCAGGGGTTATAGGAGCACTGGCTGCTCTTCCAGAGGTATGAGTTCAGTTCCCAGCAACCACATGGTGGCTCACAACCATCAGAAATAAGATCTTGCCAGGCAGTGGTGGCACACGCCTTTAATCCCAGCACTTGGGAGGCAAAGGCAGGCGGATCTCTGTGAGGCACACATGCAGGCAGAACACTGTACACATAATAAATATAAAGAGCCCTGTCATTAACTTCTCCCGTATACTCAACTAACTTACTCCTTTTAGTTTCTTCCTGTCCTTATGCAATCATCTAACTCAAGTCCTCTAACATTATCTCCTATACAAATCTTACATCCAGGCCTCCTAAATTCCTACTTCAGAGTTTCATTCCCATTAAAGCTTCTTATTCTCATTGTCTTTAATACTGTCCTCTCAAATTCATCTCCAGTAGAATCATAAACTCTTTAAAACTGTGACCATGCCATTCATACTTAAAGCTTTTCAATGAGTCCCTGTCACTCGCACAATGAAGTCAAACTTTTTCAATTCCACAGTAGACTGCCTGTTACACATCATCTGAGCCAGAACTGTGCTGCAGCTGGAGGACTAACAGGGCACTATTAAAAACCTGCAGTCTTGACTGATTTGATAGGACAAGCAAATCAAAATAAATCATTCCCAGAAAAAGTGTCCAATATCTGGACTGTAGCTGAAACCCCTTCTATTTTAAAATGTCCAGGGACATTTTTGAGAAACCATTATATTTTGTGATTATTTCAAAAGTTAAAAAAAGTCCCTTCAAATTATAGATCCCAAACTCCATTTAGAAGCATTTATTCATAAGACAACATACAGATTAAAAACCATAAAACACCGGATAAAATTGTTTTAGTTAGTTTGACCTAGTAAAAAGAAGCTCATATTAGTTAATATATGTACCACATCTATTGTATTTGTTTGTTTTCTCAAGACAGGGTTTTTCTGTATAACCCTGGCTGTCCTGGAACTCAATCTGTAGATCAGGCTGGCCTTGAACTAACAGAGATCCACCTGCTTCTGAGTGCTGGGATTAAAGGCAAGCTCCACCACCTCCAGGCTACATGCACCACACATGAAAGGCATAATTTTTAACTTTTGAAATAAATCTGGTAGGCTAGGGGGCTGGAGAGATGGCTCAGCAGTTAAGGGCACCTCCTGCTTGTGCAGGTTCAATTCCCAGCAACCACACGGCAGCTTATAACTGTCTGTAACTCCAGTTCCAGGGGATTCAGCATCCAATTCTGACCTTTGCATTCACCACGGACACACATATGTGGTGACACACATGCAGGCTAAAACCTCACACACATAAAATAAATAAATGCAAAAATGTTAAATTTGGTAAGCTATGAGAAAAGTTTCAACAATATAATTCATAACAATGGACTTCTACCAGGTAGAGTTCAATTAAATTTTAAACACTGGAAAGGTAATAATGATAAATTTATATGGGTAAAAATTATGTAATTCAAAGCACACTAGTTTACAGTTACTGTAGCTTCCAGTACTTCTTAAACTATGAATTATGGGAGTCTGACAGCATAAACAGTTTCTCAGGTGCAACAACCAAACATAAGTTGTCAGCATTCACTCCTGTTTTATCACCAAACTTCGCTGCAGCCTTGGAACACACAAAGATGTGTGCTTTGAACTGCACATGCCATTGTGACACACTTAGAACACCTTGGATCAGACCTAGATTATTGTGCATTACTAAGTGTAGTCTCTTCATTATACATATAAGGTTTTTTGTTCTTATATTAAACAATGGTTTAATTATGGAAAACAGTGACTTGCCCTGTTTTTCTACCATGACCCCTCAGCATGCAAGTATCAAATTAGTGTATCTTTTTAAAAAATATTTATTTATTTATTTATTATGTATACAATATTCTGTCTGTGTGTATGTCTGCAGGCCAGAAGAGGGCACCAGACCTCATTACAGATGGTTGTGAGCCACCATGTGGTTGCTGGGAATTGAACTCAGGACCTTTGGAAGAGCAGGCAATGTTCTTAACCTCTGAGCCATCTCTCCAGCCCCTCAAATCAGTATATCTTTAGACTGAATTGTGTTAAGAATGTTTGACTTCAAAAATTATTCTTCAAGGGGGTTAGGGATGGGTCACTTGCCATGAAAACATGAGGTTTAGAGTTCTATCCCCACCATCCACAGCACACATGTGAATCTCAGCACTGGAGAGAAAGAAACAGGTAGATTCCTGAGGCTTACTGGCCAATCTATCCAAAATGATAAACTAAAGATTCCAGTGAGGAACCCTATCTCAGAGAAAGGCTAGCAGCAACTGAGAACACCTGACGCTGGCCTCTAACTGCTCCTTGAATTGCTAGCTTTAGCAACCCCTTCATCCACCCACACACAAAGACTTTGGATTGGAATTACAAAGGAATTTCTAACAATTTCTGAAATGACCCTAAACATATTTCTGTAATTTTGAATTACATATGTGTTTACACAAACCAGCATTCTCAACATGACAATTACAAATCAAAATGTCAATCAACACTAGAACACAATAAAGATACTCTATGCCCCACAGTATCAAAAACTACAAGGCTTACTTTAATGCAAAAATAATCACATCCATTGCATTAGCAGTATATTTGCATTCATTTTAAATAAATAGTAAAATCACATTTATGCCAAAGAACTCTCTTAAAAATAAATTTCCTTTTATTTATTTCTTCCTTTAGGAAGAAGTGTTTGATCTATCTACCTATTTTATGTACCTATATTACTGGGCTCTGTAAAATTTCCTCTGGCCAACGGAGTTAGCAAGTAGGGTTAGGAAACCCTGATCTATATTGCTCAAAGGGCAATTTAACTTTTTCTTAAAAGTCTGTAATTTAAAAGAAACTTCTTTATAAACAATTATAAACTATTTTGTTTTTTCTTTCTTTTTTTGAGACAGGGTTATACTCTGCAGTCCAAGCTGGCCAGAACTTGAAATTTTCTTGCTCAGCATCTCAAGTGTTGGGATTATAGGCAAGGATACCAAACAAGAACTTGCTCCCCCACCCTCCACTTACTTAAAAAATAAAATGTTCAAAAAATATTGACAATAGCTAACTGCTAATGATAGTAGATTGTAACATGCTTTTAAAGAGAAAATAAATTATATATGTATACACATACACAAAGGTAGCTCATATGCTCACATAAACATATTCTAGACAGATTTGTATCTCTTCCTGAAATGCTTCTGCTAGCACCAAAAACTCAGAAGACATGTTGTTTATAACAAAATATGCTGTTAACTGTGCTTCTGAGACTGGTGGTGGTGTCACATGCCTTTAATCTCAGCCCTCGGGAAGCAGAGGCAGGTGGATCTCTGTGAGTTTGAGGCCAGCCTGGTCTACAGAACAAGTTCCAGGATAGCTAGGGCTATAGAGAGAGAGAACCCCTGTCTGAATAAAACAAAACAACAACAACAAAATGCTTCTGAATAAAGAACTCATTTCATAAGAGAAGCAATGCAGATGGGCTCTGGACCTTAGCTGGTCCTTCACCCAAAAGCAGATGTTCTAATAGAAAGTGCTAGTTGAGAAACCAATTCAAGGTTGACACTCCAATCTGACAGAATACATTTTCTCTTTGAATCAAATACTGTTTTCTTCATAGTCAGAGTACATAAAACTGAAGGAAAAAAAAAAAAAAAGAACAGAAGCAGTTTCTCTCAGTATCCGCCTTAAAAAGTCCTACTGGCAGTTTGGCTTCCAAAACTTCCAACTTTGACATATGTTCTTTAAATGCTTTGATTCCCAAGAAAGAAACAACTCCACCAGGATCCACTGAAAGATGAAACTGCTTTGTGATTACTGCCTCCAAGCCACTAAACCAGGCTTCCTCAATCTCAGCATTACTGACATGTTTGACCAGATAATTCTGTACTGCTAAGGGCCAACCTTCACTCTCCCTCTCCAAGCATCACAGGATGCTTAGCAACATCCAGGTCAGATTCCTGATCTCCACCCACGAGATGCCATGAGCATCACCTTCCCAAAGCTGTATCTATTAAAAATATATCCAAACACTGTCAAATGTTCTCTGGGGACAAAATTAACCCTGGTTGAGAGTCACTGCACTACATCAAGTCAAAGGTCACTCCATTAAACGGTCTAAGTCAGCCCATAACCAAGGAAATAAGGCATTGCTGTCATATAAAGGGAACCGAGAAGACTGAAACCTTTATCTATGAAATGTCTCTAAAATCATATGTGTAAGAGCAAAAGTTAATTCAAAACACTACACACATACACAAACACACACACATGCATCAGGCACTCAGGACAGATTCAAATTCTCCCCTAATAAAGGTTTGGATTGACACACCAGCTAGATCCAATATCTGATGGCCAAGGATACATGAATCAGGCAGCAACAGCAAAGGGTTATACCCAACAATCCTCCTGTCTCCATCTCCCTGTTGTGTTGGCCACCCAGCACATAAATGGCCACTGAGGCCTTTTTTATGTCAGTGCTGGGCTCCAAACGCTAATCCTCATGTATGGAAAGTAGCTGCCCCTGCCCACAACTGTTTATCTGTCTTCCACAGCTCCCCCCTTGTTTTTTGAGACAGGCTCTCTCACCAGGACCTGGAGATATGTAATTAAGCTAGACTGGCTAGCCAGAGAGCCCCTGGAATCCTCCTGTCACTGACCCACTGATCACTGATACAGCAGTGAACAAAGCAACAGAGTCTTGTCTATGATCTTGTGGATCTTAAACAGTATGTACGCAAGTGAACTGCTTTTCAAAATAATAATAATAAAAAAGAAGACAGATGAATGAACAAACAGCAGTTAAGAGTATAGCAAGGACAGGAGAAAGTCCTAGAGACCTGGACCTAAGTTTTTTAATTAAATAAATGAAAGACCTTAAACGATTAATAACTTTTATTGATTCCTAAATGATTTGATTCCCTTCTATGAGTTCCAATTTTTCAGAGAAGTTCTCAGTCATCATACTTGCCTTTTCCCCTATTTTCTTTAGCAAATTACATATTTTCTGCTTTGTTTTGTCTTAAAAATTCATTCCGTGTGTGTGTGTGTGTGTGTGTGTGTGTGTGTGCGTGCGCGCACAAGTGTAGGGGTGTCCTTGAGACCAGAAGAAGGCACTGGATCAGCTGGAATCAGAGTTGCAGGCAGCTGTGTGCTACCTAATGTGGGTCCTAAAAACCAAATTTGGGTCCTCTAGAAGAACAACAACCAATGAGCCATCTCTCCAGCCCTATATTACAAGTTGGGTTTTTTTGTTGTTGATGGTAAGTCTTTGTCTCCTGCCAACTTTCTGAATCTACTTCTATAGCTGACTTTCCTTCTTGAGTATAGACAACATTATCCCACCTTTTTACATCTCTAGAAACTGTCTGTTGTACTCTGGGTATTGCAAATGAAAGGACCTTAAAATTCTGTATCTTGTATTCAGTGAGAGTCACTACTTTGATTAAGAAAAAAGGGTGAAGAAGATAACCAATGTTTGAAGCGGGCCAAGGATATGCTACAATTTTAGGAAGAGTCTGTTCATTTCTGGTTCATGTTTTTTCTTCATCAGCCCACCTACAAATGTCTCTTATATCCCTGGAATTTTAATTCATTTGGTCATCACTACTTCAAAAGCCTTCCAGTGTTTTTAAAAACATTGACTACTGGAGTTCATACAGTTTTCGTTTGAAAGTGTTGCAGTAGTGTATATGGTTGTGCTGTCGTCTCCTAAAGAAACACTACAAGAAGCCAGGTGTCCTGAATGTGTAAACCCAACAGTAGTCTACAAGCCCAGCTTTACCTGAAAACTACCTACAGAGACCCTTCACAACTAGAACCACTTCTAAACATCCAAAACTCATAGGTGGTTAATGGATCTAGGAAAGCAGTCCTTTTAAACAAGTTCAAATGAACTTATTTAAGGCTAGCATTTCTAAAGAAGTCACTGGGCCTACATCCATGACTTCTCACTCCTCCTGCAAAGGTCAGCAAGGATATTTTTAAAAGAACATACACCATACATAAAAAAAAAAGAGGTAGAAGAGTAAAATACTCAAACTTCAAATTACAGATTTAAAAGGTTAAAAAGTAAAAGACATGAAGGTTTTAAAATATATATTAGGACAAAAGGATAATCAAGGATTACAAAAGCTAGCATAGGGCAGCACTCACCCAGCATGGATAGAGCCCTGGACTCCATCCCCAGCACCAAAAGAGGGTGGGGGCAGGGAGAAAGACAGAAAGCACTAGAGTACATACTACTAGGTGACCCAAACACATCCCTCTTCAATTCTACCTTGAATTACTACTCTAACAGAAGCAAAAGGATCTTCAGATGTGGAAAAGCATTGCTAACATCAACAGAAGGCTTGCATAAAGCATGAAGAGCCCATTTATCTGTTTTATCTAAGTTTAAGAGTACAAAGGAAACCTGAAAATACGGGAGGGAGATGTCAGTGAACTTTGAGGAGTCATGCAGAAGACAGGCCAGACTGGGAATGAAAAAAATACTACTTCAACTGTTTAAATGCAGGGGGTATAGTGCTTGGTATTTCAGCCTTAGTGTTCATTACACAGTTGACTTTTTGGCAGGTCTACAGGAATTTTATGTTTACTTCTAATAATGAAATCTTAACTGTGTAGAGCTCTCCCTACCACCCTCCACCCCCGCTTCTTATGTAGCCCTGGCTGTCCTGGAACTCGCTATATAGACCAGGTTGGCCTCAAACTCACAGAGCTCCACCTGCCTCTCCTCCTAAGTGCTGGGAAGAAAGGCGTGTGCCACCATGTCTGGTTTTATGCACAGCTTTTTTGTTTTGAGTTTAGGGTTCATAAAGTATCTTCATATATATCCCTATCTCTGACTCTCACAAAGCCTGGTCTGTAAGAAAGGGAGGGACAAGTCTTTCTACAACCAGCACAACCCTCAACACATTCAATAGTTAGGGCTCAGACAATTTGACTTACCCGTGTTATAACATACTCCCATAGAAAATCAGAAACCAAGACTGGGCAGATGGCTCAGTGGGTAAAGTGCTTTTCATACAAGCATGCAAACCTGAGTTTAGACCCCAAACATCCACATGAGTGCATGGTGGTGTGTGCCTATAACCCCTACAGAGTAGCAAGAAGATCACATAGGTGTGCTAATCAAGCCAGCCTAACCAAATCAGTGAGCTTCAGTTTCAGTCAGAGACCCTGCCTTAAAAAGGTGAAAAAACATGAATTCAATCCCTGGCCTTCACGGGAGAATATATATACACAAGTACACATGTGTTAACAAACACACACAAAAAATAAGTAAAATAAGGAACTAAGTAAAGCTTTCTAATTCCTAACTGAGCATGAAGACAAAGTTATTCTGAAATGACATATGGGATCACTTCAAAACAACAGAGAGGTGGCAAGCAGCAAATGGGTAGCAAGCAACATGCATGAAATGGGATGAGTAAACACTGGGTAATGATACCCATGGGCTTAATGTTAATGGGTATACAGTCATTTAAGGTTATTTTCTGTCTGGGTATATGCCTAAATGAATGTCTATGCATCATATACATGCCTGGTGCTCTCAGAAGTCAGAAGAGGGTGTCTAATACCTTGGAAATATAGTTGAAAATGGTTTGTGAACTGTCAGGAACTGAGCCCAGACCTCTGCAAGAGCAGCAAAAACTTTTAAGTGTTGAGCCATCTCTCCAGCTCCTTTGCTTTCACTTTTATAATTCTTTATAGTAAATTTTAATAATTTATAGACACAAACAAGTCAAAATTTTTGATAGGTTTACTGCACTGGAAGCAGACAACTATGAAAACATAATGCTACCTGAATCTTTCTTTCCCACAGCATTGGAATTGGAATCCTCCACTGGTACGTTACAAACCTGCTGAGCTTTTTTTTTTTTTTTTTTTTAAATGCTAGCCTTCAACTTTTCTATGTATCCCCAGCATAACCTAAAATTCATGATTCACCTCCCTCTACCTCTGGTGGAGTAGAATTATATACCAGTGCCACTACACTCTGCCTCAGTAGTTTCTAAGTCATTAATTTTACTTAAGTCTCATAACTGCCTTTTATATTAAAATACTGACAGGAAGCTGGCCGTGGTGACATACCTTTAATTCTAGCACTCAGGAAGCAGAGGCAGACAGATCTTTATGAGTTCAAGGACAGCCTGGTCTACATAGGAAGTTTCAGATCAGTCAAATCTGCACTGTGAGACCCTATCTCAAAAAACAGAGACAGACAGACAAAAAATGGTATGCCAGTTATTAACCTCCACTGCACAATAGATAAATCCTTAGGCTGGTGAGATGTCTCAGAAACGTGTCTCCCGGAAAATGGTTGAAGAACACAAGAAGGCGTAGATGTAAGGAATGCTTAGTATCTGCTCTTAAGCACTTTTTTCAAGTAAGCAAACTTACTGTCAATTTATAGAGGGTAAAATTAGAAACACTGAATGAAAGACTGAAGAAGGCCAAATTCCAAACTTCTCTTTTTAAAAACTTACTCCTCTTAAAGCTCATGACTCATACACTACCCACTAACAACACTGTCACAATTACCTAACAATCTTCTAGATATTTTCTCATTTAAAAAAAAAAACAAAAAACCTTGAGGGAAGATGGGGGTGGGCTTGGAGGTGAAGGAGGAGGGGAAACTATGGTCAGAATGTAATATGAGAGAGAATAATAGACTAAAAAAAATAAAAATAAAAACATCTGTATCCTGGCTCAGTTTCTCTTCTGCCCCACATCCACCACCCTCTAGGTAATAAATAATAAAAACATCTGTATCCTGGCTCAGTTTCTCTTCTGCCCCACATCTACCACCCTCTAGGTAATATCTAGGTTACTGTTGCTACTACTCAGAGAACCATGAGTACTGTTTATAAGTGTGCCTCCAACTATATCTAAGAAACGCACTAGAACTTCATTCATTAGTCATAAGACATTCAAATTTAACTGTGCAGCTGGGCATACGATAGTCCCAGTATTCAGGACACTGAGTCAGGAGGATCACAGGTTTGAGTCCAGTCTGGGCTACAAACTAAGTTTGAGCCAAACTGCCAAACAAAAAAAAATGTTTTTAAACTGGGCACCATATATTTCAATTTGTTAAGTCTGGCAAACTTATCTAGGTAACTTGATGCCAAAACTGAATAATTATCTAACATCAGTCCTCAGCTTTCCTTACCTCTCAATTCTAGTGAGTTAATGACCATTAACAAAGATAGGATCTCAACATTCAGCTAAAGCCTCCACACTGTCCATACTGCTAAGTGTAAACTTCCATCTGCTCACCTATCCTTCCTTTCTTCCATACCAAGCCCTGATTTCCCTGTTATCATCAAGTTCCTTCCTTATTCATCATCTCACATTTGGGAATGGAGACAAGGTCTCACTAGACCAGCCTTATCTTAAAATCTTGTCCTCCTGCCTCAGCTCCCAAGTGCTACAATTACAAGCAAGTACCACAACTCCTGAATTCACCTCACTTTTTAACATTTTATGTGTGCAAATGAGTGTACATGCACCCCATGCACATGTGTGGAAGTGAGAGAAAAACTTAGGGAAACCTATTCTCTCTTCCCATCATGTGGATCCAGGGAATCAAACTCAGGCGGTCAGGCTAAATGGCAAGCATCTTTACCCACTAACTCATCTCACCAGCCTCATCTCATATCTGTAATCGCAATATCTGGTCTAGACAGTACCAAAGACATGATAATAAACACCTGCACTTTTCACAACTTATTTACCTCACTGAAATCACACTCTTACATTAAACTTACACTGTTGGAATTTGATTTTTTTTGGGGGGGGTACTAGAAATTGAGCCTAGTGTATGGCACAAAAGCCCCTACCACTGAGCTATATCCCTAGTCCAATAATCTGAATATAAAAATTCATGTTCAGCAATAGAAAAAAGCTGGAATGTGTTTTAAAATGTTTTTTAAACTCCATGTAATCCCTTAGAATTTCTAAATATGTGAAAAATGTAATCCTAAATAATGTTGACATTTTAAGTCTGAAAAAGTGAATTACAGCCAGGTGATGGTGGCGCATGCCTTTTAATTCCAGCACTTGGGAGGCAGATTCAGGCAGATCTCTGAGTTTGAGGCTAGCCTGGTCTACAGAGCAAGCAAGCTCTACGACAGACTCCAAAA
>JAQHUG010000114.1:4409419-4419697 GCA_028555095.1 Dicrostonyx torquatus
TTAATACAGTTCCTCATGTTGTGGTGACCCCAACCATAAAATTATTTTGTTGCTACTTCATAACCATAAGTTTGCCATTGTTATGAATCATAATGCAAACATCTGTGTTTTCCAATGGCCTGAGGCAACCCTGTACACAAAAGGGTCAAGGGTCGTTTGATCCTCAAAGCAGCTCTGGTCTATGCACATTTTAAATATTTCTCTTTTTTTGGTTTACTTATTTCATTTTATGTATATGAGTGCTTTGTCATATACACATTTATGTGCACCACACATTTGCTTGATGCCACAGATCAGAAAGGGAATTAGAGTCCCTGAAACTGCAAATTACAAATGACTGTGAACTACAATGTGCACCGTATGAATGATGGGAGACTGAACAAGTAACAAGCACTTTTAACCCATCTCTGGAGCCCCTTTAAGTCCTTACTTTTTAAAGTTCTGTACAGTGAGTCTTTCCTATCAAGTTCAAAATCTAACGCTCTGTTTAATGCTCTACTTAAATCTAATGCTCTATAACTCAGCCTATTTACACAGTAATATTGACTCCAACAGATGGGTTACTAGAACAGTTTTTTAGATACCTTTTGTTCTGGGAGCAGGATGAATGAACCAACTCCTTCAAGTCTGACAGATATGAAATTTTATTTTATCTATGTAGGGTTTTTTTTTATTGGGGGGGAAGCTGTTTGTTTGAGACAGAATCTCCCTATGTAACCTTAGCATCCTGGAATTTAATACGTAGACCATGCTGACCTCAAACTCACAGAGATCCACCCGCCTCAGTGTGGGATGAAAGGCATGTGCCACTGCATTCAGCTCTATGTAGGTTCTTAACGCCCTATGACTATTTTCCACTCTGTCTGGTGAAAAAGATTGAGTTTTACAAAAATATTTTCTAGTCGGCCGGATGGTGGTGGTACACACCTTTAATCCCAGCACTCGGGAGGCAGAGGCAGAGGAATCTCTGTGAGTTCTTGGCCAGCCTGGTCTACAAGAGCTAGTTCCAAGACAGGCTCCAAAAGCTACAGAGAAACCCTGTCTCGAAAAACCCAATATATATTATATTTTCTAGTCAAATTAAAGAGAAACCGTACTACCTATCAGCTTTCATAATCAGTTTTGTGACTGCACCCAACCAACAAAATAGACTGGCTCAATTCTAAACAATTCCCTCAAGGGAAGATCCTGGCAGAACTGGAGGGAGAGGGGGAGACACCATCCTTTAAACCAGCCACAACTATCTACAGCTGCATAAAATTAAACTACACGTTTATTATTAAGGCTACACGTGAATTACCTCTTCATCAGCCTTAAAATTTAATGTGTGGAAAAACACGGCAGATAAAAAGTAACCTTCCTAAACTACGAAACTTTTCCCTCCATCCCAAACAGTCATAATTCAAGCACTGAAGAGAGTCAAAAGTATGTCAAAACAACAACAAACCACACGAGCAGAATTATCGGCACGAGGACCACAGCCCAGCTGTCTCAGGTCCCTCTCTGCAGCTCGAACGCTGCTGTTTCCCTTCCCTTTCGCCCTTCTCCCCTTACTCCGGGAACAGTCTCACTTAGAAAGCCAATATTCACATCCTCGGACTTCTGGCAAGCAGGGACTGGAGTGGGGAATGGTGACGATCAAGGAACGAAAAATGGGGGAATTATTTCAGAACCACAATTTCCCTGCAAACGGCAACGTAAAGGGCAGCCTTGTGTCATCAGGCTATGGGGACGCTAGTGGGGGGACATCAAAAAGATGTTCAGTGTGTATGCACTTGAGAGTCTCCAGGCAAGCTGACGCCCCGGAGCAGAAAAGTAAGAAAACCAGTGCTTTTCCTTACTCCTGCCCCTAAGGGGCAGAAAATGGGGGTGGGGCGGGATAGTATCCTGATCCTACTGGGGGTACGTACACAAATAGACCTGGGGTTCCTTCGGTTATTCCCAGTTTCGAGGGTGGCGGGTGTTAATGGAAGAGGGAAACCCTAACTAGGGAAGAGTAAGAACGATTAAATCCAGATGGAGCGCCCCTGAAAGCGCCCCCAGGTCACTCATTCCCCCAAGAGCAAGCGGAAGGGCTGGGATAAAGGGGATGGAGGGCTGGACATGGGCAAAGCCCCACCCCCCGGTTTAGGAGGGAAGGAGAGCCCCGGCGCACCGCCGAATCCCCGGGCCGGCCCCTCGTGTCCCCCCTCCCTGGCCCGGCCCCGGCCTGAGGAGCCCCCCGCAGCCTGCGAGGCAGCCGATCCTTCCTCCCCCTCACCCACCGCGTCCCCACCCCCACCCGCTCCCACCTCCCGCCCGCTGCGGGCCCGTTACCTGCTCGTCGAAGCGGCTGACCACGGCCTGGACCCATTCCACCGGCCTGTGTGCGGCCATGTCCTCCCCGCGACCCGGGGGCGGCGGATGGCCGGGTGGGCCGGCGTCCGGGACCCGCCGGAGGGCGGGCGGCGCTGAGGTGAAGGCAGTGGCGAGCCGAGCAGCTGAGGAGTGCAGGCAGCTAGCGTTCCCACGGGGGTGGGGACCGGGGCCTGCGCGGCCCGCCGGGAGGGGGACAGGGGAAGGGGGCGTTGGCGAGGAGGCTGGGGGAGGGGGTGGGGAGGGGAGCCCGGGGAGGGGAGGGCGGTTGTGGGTGGCTCTCCCCACTAGCGCCGTCTCCCCTCAGCCATCACAGTCCGAGACGCCGCCATGACACCCCACCGGAAGTGGGATCCTTTCCACGGCCCGAGGAGAGGGAGAGCGAGCAAGCTCGAGATTGAGAACGCGGCTGGGAAAGGGGAGGGGAAGCCAGAGGGAAGGGGCCTGCCGCGCATGCGCCCGCGCCGGCCGGTTTCATTAATGAAAAAGCGAGTCCTTCTGGAGGTGACGTCACCTAACTCCTCCGGGCCCGGAGTCGCGCGTCCCTCTCAGCCGCCGGTCTTCCCACCTAGCCTGGCGCGGGGCTTCGGCCGGAGAATCTGAGCCGACTCCGGAGCGTCGGCTGGCATCGCCACCGCCGCCTCGGTCAGCCCTTCCCCCGCCGGCCTCTGGGCTTGGATTGCTCCCGGGGCTGGAAGTTAGGGTGTCCTGAGGCTAGGCTTTCTCTCCGAGCGCTGATCTCTGTCGCTGATCTCTTGAGGAGACTGTGTTCAAGCTCTCTTCCTTCGGTGCTTAAAGATACATGGCACACACCCCCACGCAGTCGATGGGGCTTCTGAAGGCTACTGGAAAAAGCAAGGCCAAGAGAGAGTACGTGATTTTTTTTTTTTTTTAAGGTCACTTAAATTCCAAAACAAGACCCAGTGGCGATCCAAGTTCTCAGAGTTCTCCGGCCTGAAATTCCTCTACTAAACTGAAAACTTTTGCATGACTGATAATATAAAATTGAAGACTAACTCGCCACACTGTAAAAGCCTTTAAAGGGCCTAACTATATATATATATATATATATATGCATTCATCGTCTCCTTTCAGCAAACCTTTCTAGTAGGACTCAACTAGCCTTACTTACTGATGAGGTTCCAGGATCTCCCCAAAATCAGAGCTGATAGTTACCAGAGTGGTTTGGCCTCTCCAGAAACAAGGGCCTTCCTAATGTCCAGTACCAGAGTTTGAAGGACTTCTGTAGAATTGGCTGTGCACTCTTACAAAGGAGGATACTTTCAAAAGATAGTTTGTTCTACACAAGAAGTTCCAGGCCAATCAGAGCTACACAGTGAAACACTCCTGACTGGGGGGCTCAATATCTGGCATTGAACTTTGAAATGAGTTTTCCCCAATGCACTTTACTTAGGTCAATGTTAAAATGTGCTCACAGGCGGAGTGTGGAGGTGCTCGCCTTTATTAGAGGGAGGCGAATCTTCATGAGTTCCAAGCCAACCAGGGCACCTGGTCTCAAAAGCAAACAAAAGCATGTATATGCTCAGGGCACACACTGTAGTAATCAACCATTAGCCACACAGAAAGATACCAACTGGGTGATAAGATGAAACAAAACCACAATTTTCATTTCACCACAGAAAATCCACAAAGCCCATATACAAAGTGACCTGTCTATAAAAGGAGTTTTACATCTGGGTAGGTTGGTGATCTTTCAAAGTGAATGTTAAATTATTGTTTCATTTGACTAAAAGAAAAGGACAGAGATTGGCCGTTTCTATGACCCTTTGTCTAAGGATGCAAGGTGGATGCTAATTTCTTTAGATGATGTCAGTAATGATGACAGTGCTGAAAAGAAGTGGATGAATATTAAACAGCCGCCTGTGTGGCCTCCACCCAGGACCCCTGAGGGTGAATATTAAATAGGCTCCTGTGCGTCCTCCACTCAGGACCCCTGAGAAAGCTCCTACTCACTGCCCAAATAGTATGCCAACATGTCTGCTTCACTGCTAAGCATCTAGCCCCACACCTCCCTTTGCTTTTCACCTCCTGACTCTGGAAACCCCTGGTTATCTCCTCTTTGCCCTGGGGTTTTGCCTTCAACTTTGAAACTCTTAGACATGGCTGAGCCCTGGGTTCCCTTCCCTCCATTGACATTGACTAAATGTCCTCTATCTCCTTCCTCTCCTTGTCTGGTTTCTTCCCTGGTTGTCTCTGTTCCTCTCTGACTTCAAGTGCTGGCTTTTGCTCTTCCGTTCTTTACTCAGACTCCAGTCAGGGCATCATTATATGCATCTTGCTGTGCATGTTTAGCAAGTGCTTTTTCCTCTTCTGTACAGCAAGCTGCTCATGGCGGAGGGAGGCGCAGTCTTCAGCCAACCTCCTCTCTACTGAACTCAGTCTTTTAAACCAATAGCACGTTTCTATCAACCTGTTCTACACTCTACACTTCCTTAAGTAATGCTTAGTAGTAGATAGGGACTCTAACCCAAATCAGCAGCAGAGGTGATCATAGACTGGTTAACTGAGGAGCCGTCCCCACCCTGTCCCCATCCATGAAGTCACTCAGCTCCAGACAAATACTGCCATGCAGGAATGTTGACCCATGTTACTAGAACTTCCAGTTAGCCAAGAGGAGCTAGAAATCCAAACTTATGTACAGATTCTTCTAATTTTGACATTGTGGCAGCCAATACACATTTTTCAATACCATACAACCAAACAAAGTTAGCTGTCTGAATTTAGCTCATGGAAACCAACTGGACTAGCTGTAATCTAGAGGAAAGGCATGTTCTTCTGAGTAGAGTAGAATTTGGTTTGTATCCTAACTTCCCCTATTTGTACGCACTGTCAAAAGTAAGTACTATTAGGGATTATGTAAGTGTTCAGTAAAGTTTTAAATGTATCTCCCTCATGTGTCCCCCCCAATAGATAAAAATTTGCTAATTATTTTTTTCAAGAGTCTAATTTTGTCTGTAGGAGTGTTTTGCCTGCATGTATAGCTAAGTACCATGTGTGTGCGGTGCCTGAGAGAGTCAGAAGAGGGCATCAGATTCCCCGTTAACTGGAGTTAACAGACAGTTGTGAGCCGCCATGTGGGTACTGGGAATCAAACCAGAGTCCTCTGAAAGAGCAACCAACGCTCTTAACCACTGTGCCATCCCACCAGCCCCCTCAGGGATATTGTTCAAAGTCTCGAGGTATTCCCTCTGTTCCAGCCTCTCCCCATCTCCACTGGCACAGCACCTCCCCACCCCTGCACACAAGAATGCAGGCTCTTCCAGCCAAGACAGCTGTTTCCTGGCTTCTGGGGTGGTAGTGGCCAGTAGCTCTCCTCGGAATCCCACTACAGGAATCACCCACAGCTAAAGAGAGCTTCTTCCTGTCACATGACAGCACTTCTAGGAGAGCCTTTCCAGCCTAGATGTGGCTTCGGGGAGGGTACACTTCGAAGGCTATCTGAGCTCAAGAGCTCCCTGATAGGACCAACTCCCAAGACATTGATTGGCTGAAGCTTTCACTATAATGACATTTAATTCAGCTTCTATTTCTCCTCAATCCTACTTCCTCCATTACTGCATGATGTTGATCTCTAAGTCCCATGAGAGGAGTCTGAAACAGTAAAGCTGTATTAACCTATGACCAGCTGTCAGTGAGGACCCCAGGATCGTACAGGCACAAATGCATACAAATGAATAAAAATAAACTCTTTTTTAGAAGACTAAAATATAATAACAATGGAAGAATGCACCAGCAGGTGTTTTTAAAATGTGAGGGAAATGTCATTTAAAGACAGGAATGGGGCACATGCCATTACCCTAGCATTTGGAAGATTAAGGCAGTGTAGCCAGAGACAGCTGTCCAGACCCAAATAATCACACAGAGAATCTATTAATTGCAACACTGCTTGGCCAGTAGGTTAGGCATATTCCTGGCTAGCTCTTATATCTTAAATTAACTCATTTCTTTTAATTTATGTATCACCACGAGGCTATGGCCTACCAGTAAGGTTCTGGCATTCCAGTGTTCTGGCATCTTTCTCCTTTGACAGCTACAAGGCATCTCCCTGACTCTGCCTACTCTCTATATATTTCTCTGTTCAGGTTTCCTGCCTGGCTTTAATCTGTTAAGACATTAGCCAAAGCAGCTTCTTTATTGACCAATGGTAATAAAACATATTCATAGCATACAGAGAGGAATCACACATCATCTTCCCTTTTCTGTGTAAATAAAAAAAGAAGGTTTTAACTTTAACATAGTAAAATTACATATAACAAAACAGGTAACAAGCCAGAATTATATTTACAATATTTCTTTGAGTCTAAAATTTCATATCTAATTTATCTTTTATCATAACTAAGGAACACTATAACTATCTGTCTTCAACTCTTCAATGACCCCAGAAAGATATAATATTACCTAAGTAAATAGGAAGTGCATTGTAAGCAATTTCCAAAACTCCAAGATTGATAGAGGCATCTTGCTGCCTGGACAGTTACCCAAAGTTCTTCTGTAACATTGGGGCATCCATATTCAGCCTACAGGCCTATAGTATCTGGCAGACTTTCCCATGAAGCAGGAAATTTGAAGATCCATTCTGCTTTGTAATGGCAACGTTCATTAGTTCTTTCTTCTGTGTCCTACAGAATGTCTAGCAGTTTCTTCTGTGAAGCAGAAACCCTGAAGGACCATCCCATCTGTTGGAAAGTTCACCAGTCACTTTTCTGTGGGTCCTACATGTCCAGTTCATACAGCAGACCATAAAGCAGTCCTGGAAAGAACAGTTTCTTGCCCAAGTGGCTAGCCTTGTAACGTTGAAGATAAATTCCATAACGAATTTCTTCAATGCCCATCAGCCTCTCTGATGTAGTTGGTGCTGCCAGAAGCAGACATATCTCACTGTAGAGAAAAGTCTAAGTTCTTAAAATATTTTAAGTGCCATATTCTATAGGTCTTTGAAGCACTGAAGATCATCTATCTAATTGAAATATATCGAGACAGGGTTTCTCTGCAGCTTTGGAGCCAATCCTGGAACTAGCTCTTGTAGACCAGGCTGGTCTCGAACTCACAGGGATCCACCTGCCTCTGCCTCCCGAGTGCTGGGATTAAAGGTGTGCGCCACCAATGCCCGGCTAATCTGTATTTCTTAACTATACATATGTTACATTTTTAATTTTTTTTCTTTATTGATATTTATTGAACTCTACATTTTTTCTGCTCCCCTCCCTGCCTCTCCCCTCCCCCTTCAAAAAATATGGAACGCTTCACGAATTTGCGTGTCATCCTTGCACAGGGGCCATGCTAATCTTCTCCGTATTGTTCCAATTTTAGTATATGTGCTGCCAAAGTGAGCACACGTTACATTTTTTAATGAGCTGGGCAAACACGATACCTTAAACAAGAGCAGAAATACATATACACAACATAACAAATTGAACTTAAATTTGTATCACTAGACCAAGATCCATACCAATGCAAAGTATTCATCACTGTATCATATCCCCCTTATTTTTTTTTTAGAAGTTGACTGTGACCATCAATCACTTATAATCAATCCCCTTTAAATGAAAACAAACATTTAAAAACAATCATTTTGGGAATTTAGGTGTAGTTTTCTCTAAACTTCTTCCTGCTTTTTGTTGGGCAAAATATTTTTTGGGTTCACGGAGAACTTTCAGGGGGTCTGGTTCCATCAAACCACATTAGCCTGGAAGGAATTCACAGGTTCCAATCCTCTGGAGAAACAAAAGAAGAACCTCTTTTCCAAAGTAACATGTCCTTAGACTCAAATTTTGAAGTCAAGATACCTTTAAATATTTATGTTGATTTATCTTAGCAGCCCATATAATGAAATATCTCTCTGTACTTAGCTCATTCACAGTCAAGAAATTCAAAGAAAACACAATAGTATACATAATCTAGACTCTCTGTGTATTTTCTATCTTTATATAGCTTATTTTTCTTTATTATTCTATTATTTTTTCTGCAAGTTTAATATTTATTTTATTATCTTTACTCCTTTAATCTATTACTGTATTCTTTTATATTATAACTGGCTATAATCTTTTTTCCTCTCCCTCCCAAGCCTACATACATTTTTTAAACACACTGTGTCTTGTCTAGAGGTTTTTTTTTTTTTAAATGTCTGAACCTGTCCTATTGGGTATCTGAAATCTTTTTCTGACAAGGAGCATTTTAAAATTATAAACAGTATATTTGCAGCATCCCCAGATGCTGGTTCCACCTCTCTTGGTCTTTAAATATGGTGGAGGTGCATTTACTGCCAGCTCTGGGACTGCTGAGTGGGAGCTGTGCTCACCACCTCAACTCTAGGAAGGAGCATGCAGCACATAAACCCTTTTTGTTTGAGTAAAAGTTAAATCTGCCATGCAGTGTGCTGCATGGCCTGGAAATGTCTCTGTGTATGGTGGCAGTAATCCACCATGCTTTCCTGCTTTTGCATGCCTAACAGACCTGATCCAGCTGCTTGCCCAGTGGGTGTGTTGAGCAGCAGGCATGCTCTCAGCTACTTTCCTCCTAACCCTGAATGGGCATACAAGCACCCTAACCCAAAATGTGTGGCTGGCCATGTGGGTGAGCCCTAAACATACACGCTCCATTTTTTGAATGGAGACTGCTCATTTGTTCCCGGCCACCCAGACCTGAATAATCACACATAAACTATATTAAATATAACACTACTTGGCCAATAACTTTAGCATATTCCTGGCTAACTCATATCTTAAATTAATCTATTTCTATTAATTTGTGTATTGCCAGAAGGCTATGACCTACCAGTAAGTTTCTGGTGTTCCAGAGTCTTTCTCCTTCAGCAGCTACAAGGTATCTCCCTGACTCCGCCTACTCTCTATATCTCTGTTCAGATTTCCCACCTGGCTTTATTCTGCTAAGTCATTGGCCAAAGCAGCTTCTTTATTAACCAATGGTAATTAAACATTCACAGCATACAGAGTGGAATCTCACATCAAGGCAAGACAGGCCAAGTTCAAGACCAACTAAGTGAGTGAGACCCTGTCCCAGAACACCAACATGTTCAGGTAAAATTGTGTTACTATGGATGCAGAAAATCTGTGCCATGGAGAAAGACAACAAAAGTCTTAATTGCCAAAGGCTAAGGATGAAAGTCAAAGTGTCATCTCATCAGAGATGACATGAAAGAGAGAAGGCATAGAAAGCTGAGTACAAGACAGGGCTTCATTACGAGAGCAGCAGAACTCCAACATAATTCTCAGCTCTGGCAAGTCTGCTAGGCCAAGGTCTGGGCTAGCATTGGGAAAGTGTGACTCTGACACCTGTGCCAAGATATTTTTTCCAGGCATTTAAAAACCCCATCACCTTGAGTGCTCTGGGGTTGTAGAAGTGGCTCTGACCACCATATTAAAAACTAGAGCCTCCTCATCTCTCATCCATAAGTTTATCCACCTTGCAAGAGAAAATGAGCCCTTCTCAGGATCTAACAATACCTCTTCACCTACACCAGACTAAGGTCAAGCCACAAAATAACCCCACCAAGGAAATGTTCAAACCACTAATGGAAGGAAAGCAATGTTTATATTGAAGGATTGAAGGAGATAAAGCCATCCCCCCCCCTCTTTCTGTGTGTGCGTGTGTGTGTGCGTGTGTGTGTGCGTGTGTGTGTGTGTGTGTGTGTGTGTGTGTGTGTGTGTAGAAGCTAGGAGAACCTGGAATCAGGTTCCCAGATTGCTTTGGTAAAGGGGAGAGGAAGAGAAAACATAATACTAAACAAAGCAGTTTTATTGATGGAAGCACATTCCTGTACTGTGGTATTGACATCTTGGCCAGGCCCCCAGGAAATGGTGCTAACGGTTACTAGTTTGGTTCCAGGAAGATTAGAGAAGCAATAGCCTGTACTGGGAAAAACAGTAAAATCAAAGCTGTCTG
>JAQHUG010000114.1:4420922-4432285 GCA_028555095.1 Dicrostonyx torquatus
TTGCTACAGTGGGCAACTAACCAAGTCCAATATTATAATTTTTAAAACCTAGGGATAGAGGAGGAAGAGTCAGAAAAGTTGCCCCTGGTGAGCATTGCCTTGCCCCCTTTCTTTCTTTTCTCTTTTTTTCTGGTTTTTCGAGACAGACTTCTCTGTGTATTCCTGCTGTCCTGGAACTCGCTCTATAGACCAGGTTGCCTCTAACTCAAGAGATCCGCCGGCCTCTGCCTCCCAAGTGCTGGGATTAAAGGTGTGCGCCACCACTGCCAGGCTCTCGTGATCAATTTCTTGATCCAAGCCAATTTCCAGAACTTAAGAACTTAAGAAGACTGAATTCCCTTCAAAATAGTGAAACAAAGAGCTGGCTGGTCCTCACTGCATGTAGAAGCAGAGTGGACATATTTAAATTGCTGGTAGAATTGCGTTATCTGTTCTTTGGCCTGTGGGACAAAGGCTTTCAAAGCAGGAAAAATCGAGTAGAGGTCTCAGTACCTGTTCCTGTCCATCCCAACCAAAAGCATACATTTTCAAACCTAACCTGCTGTTGGGTATGATGGCACTGGCCTGTAATCCTGGTACTCAAGAGGATGCGGGGTTCAGGATTGTCCTTAGTTACATAGCAAATCTGAAGCCAAGCTGTAATGTGTGTGTGTGTGTGTGTGTGTGTGTGTGTGTGTGTGTGTGTGGTGTGTGTGTGTGTGTGTATACATACAGGAAGTCTTGTCTCAGAGCAAAACAAACAGCATGGCTAACCTGAGGGGATGGCAGCAATGAGAGAGAAGTACAGATCAGTAGAGGCTCCTACTCATGACACTGATGTAGCTACTGATGGCACGAGACACCCAGTGTGTCAGAAATGGTGTGCAGCTTTCCATCCTCCTTCCTGCTAAGAATCCAAATTCTCCCTGTGAAGCTAAAAGAAGCCTGGGCCCTCATCCTTCCTCAAGCAGTGATACTGACCCTGAATCATCCACCTCTGGAGGCCAGGTTATGTAGAACAAGGAAGCCCTTTTTCTATTAGGCATCTCCATCTGGATTCGGAGCTGTAGAGGCCCTAAATACACCAGTGGGTGCTCTGACTTGCAAAGACTGAGAGACCTAAGTATCGCAAAAGAAGGACCTCATGAGCGGAAGGAGAAATGACTTTGAGAAGAATTGCTGTGAATTATAACCTGGAAAATACACACTAGAATTTGGGGTTGGGAATTATCTGGTTGTTTGGGATGTTTTTGTTGTTTGGTTGGTTTTTGGTAGTAGGAATTGAACTCAGAGACTTATGCATGCTTAGCATACACACCACCACCAAGTCACCTCTTGCCCCCAATTGCTAGGCTCTTTGTCTAGGTGCAGAGCTGGGCAGCTGTGGCCAAGGGTCTATTGGATTGCTTACTGTAAGTACTTACATAATTCTCAGTAGTACTGTTGTAACAAGACACTGGAAGAACATTGTGTTAAGTTAGACAGGGGACTCAGGAGGCTGAAACAGGAGGATTGACATGTCTAAGGTCAACCTGGGCTACACTGTGAATTCCAGGTTAGATGTGTTACAAATTAAGACCTTGTCAAAACAAAGCCAAAACAAACAAACAAAAAAAATTCAACCACCACTGCCAGGAAGGGGTACAAAGAGAAAAATGAGAGTTGGAGACAGAAATGTACTGAATTAGCCCTTCACTCCTTCTATCCAGGCCTGAAGTAGTTGCTCTCTTTTTGCCTTATTTCCCACCTTTCCCCTTCCTAAAACTTGCTCTGTCCACCCGTCCTTCCTCCCCTGATCCACTAAGCACATAGTCATCTTGTCCTCATCTCAGTCTTGCTAAGTTTCTAACTCTACAGATATCAAACCACGGGTATACCATAACAAATTTGTTTTTTATGAATTAATCAAAGGGGAGCAGCTGGAAGCAATTAGTTCCAGGCTAATTGTTATCAATGCCTAGGCAACAAAAGTGAGTGTGCAGCCTCATCCCTGGGTAGTGTTCTTATTAGACATTGAAACAGGAAGTTATACACAGCTGAGAAAAACATGTCTTCCTCAGGTATCTAGTGGTTGGGGGAAGTGTTTTCTCCTCAGTCATTAGTGATACAGTCTCACCAGTTTTCCTTTCAGAGAACTTTAAGTCAGTCATTCATGTCTTCCTTCATCTGTGAATGCCTTTGCAGCTACATGGGATGTACTGTAGCTAGATCTTGTTTTCATTCAAGAGGTAAGGCCTTGTTATATTTCAAGCAGGTCTCAGACAGTGGACTCAAATGATTCTCCTGCCTCAGCTTTCCATGCAGCTTCCCCAGCTTTATAGCTGTGCCTCAGGTGCCTACAAAAGTCCCCCAGTAGCACTACAGGAATGCTACATAGCCTGTAAGTGGTGGAGCCCCAAAGGAGAACTGTTGTGGACTCTTACTTTAACTATGTAAAGGTCTATTACATTTGTTTATGCTGCATTTGTTTAATGATGTAAAAATGTGTTGCTTTGCCTGCCTACAGTACCTGATTGGTCTAATAAAAATCTGAATGACCTCCAGGTAGTGGTGGTGCACGCCTTTAATCCTAGCACTTGGGAAGCAGAGGCAGGTGGATCTCTGTGAGTTCAAGGTCAGCCTGGTCTACAGAGTTAGTTCTAGGACAGCTGGGGCTACACAGAGAAACCCTGTTTCAAAACAAGCAAGCAAACAAAAAAGTTGAATGCCCAATAGCTAGGCAGTAGAGGGATAGGTGAGGCTGGTAGATAGAGAGAATAAGTAGAAGGAGGAATCTCAGGGGGAAAAAAGAGAGAATGAGGGAGAGAGAGCGAGCTGGAACCAGCTGACAGACAGACACAGAGTAAGCAGGGAAGTAGGACATACAGAATGAAAGAAAGGTAAAAAGCCCCAAGGCAAAATGTAGATGAGCAGAAACAAGTTCAAATTAAGTTATAAAAGCTAATGGGACAAGCATAAGATAAGGCCACGCATTAATAATTAATAACAGGTCTCTATGTCATGTTTTAGGAACTAATTGGTGGCCCAAAAGAAAGCCTGCTACAGAGATCTTCAGGTCACTAGGAGAGTACAGGAGTACAGGACTCCAGCTCTTTCTTATCTCTGCTTCCAGGTTGGTAAAGCAAGCAGCTTTGCTCTGCCATGTACATGGTATGCTGAATATTCCTGTATGCAATGACCTAAGCATGCACATCAGGCCTCGGGAGCTATTGTCTCATCATGACTACTCTCTTTCCTTAGAAACAGCTCCTGGAGAGATGGCTCAGTGGTTAAGACCACTGACTGCTCTTCCAGAGGACCCAGATACAATTCCCAGCACCCGCATGGCAGCTAACAGCTGTCTGTAGCTCCAAGATCTGACACCCTCACACACAAACATACATGCAGGCAAAACACCAATGTACATAAAATAAAGATAAATTACTTTAAAGAAGGAAAAAGAAAAGGCTCCTGGCTGACTGTTCTTATGAACTACTTAGTCATGAATAGAGGCTATGGTCACAAGAAGAGAGGAGGCAGCCAATTCTTCATCACGGTTGCTTCTTCTCAGGTGACTCTCATTGCTCCAAGAAGCAGACTCTACAGCATGGTAGCACTGTCCCGTCTGCTGCAGCTCACAAAGAAGGAAAGAGGAAAAGGTGCGGGGATGCCATTAGTTCTCAGTACCAGACGCTGCTAAGCCTGAGCCCCTTGACAGCTCCACTCCCCTGGAGAAAGACAGGACTTGGTTGTCCATGGTTGAGAGTTCTGCTGAGTTGCCCAGTCTGAAGGGAGGAAAGGGCAAAACAGTCTTACAGATTCTCAAGTGAGAGGCTCAAGGCCAGACATGGGAGAAACCTCTAGCCTTGCCCTGTTGAGCCTCAACTCTCTGCTATTTCCCTCTGGGCTCTAAGAACCAAATTCTCCCAGTAGCTTCACATCTCCTGCTCTCAGACTTAGCTACTTTCCCAGTTATGCCAAGACATCCAACATAGTGAGCTACTCCATCTGCACAATCTGATCCCAGTGGAGTCAAAGGAGAAACACCTAGACCCTTCTCTGACCAAGAAGACTGCATCAGACCTGGGGGCAGCATTCACAAGCCACGATGGTGACCCTCTGTGGACATAGGCACAGTGGCAAACCATCCTGTGACCTGCTGGAAGACTGTGCCTGAGATGTGGAAGACCACATGTCCTTGCATTAAAAGAAACTGGCTGGGAGAGGGCAGCAATACTTGGGTAACAACATATGAAACATTGTTGTGGAATATTTATGTACACCGTAAAGATGTGTCTCTGCCTAAGGTGCCTTCTGGTTGGCTTAATAAAGAGCTGAATGGCCAATAGCTAGGCAGAAGAGGATAGATAGGATTTCCAGGGAGAGAGAAGAGGAGGATGAATCTGGGTGCACAGATTTCACCAGGGACTCTGAAGAAGTTGGACATACAGAACATAGGTCACCAAGCCACGTGGCAGAATGTAGATTAAAAGAGACAGGTTAATTGGAGTTATAAGAGCTAGTTGGAAAAAAGTCTAAGCTAAGGCCAAGCTTTCATACTTAGAAAGTCTCCATGTTGTTATTTATTGTGGAGCTGGTGGTCCCACAAAATAAAGTCCAACTACATTTGAGAAAGGTTGTTACAAAACATGGCTATGAGGCAGGCAGGATGGGCAGAGTTACAAGCTGAGCACTGAGGAGAATACCAGAGATGGAGCCATTCTGGGCAAAGCCTGTAGATCTGAATGAAAAGACTGGAACTCGTTGCTTCTCACACATGTACAAAAGATGACTGTTACCCAAGTCCAAAACCACAGCTACATCCTAGCTTGGGTCTCAGAAAAGCAACATTTTTAGCCAGCTTCAAGCATCGAAGATACAGGTTTATCTTTGGCTCCAGCTATGCAACTGCAAATGCATGCATCATTTTGCAAGGTCAAGTTCTTTGTTTGAGCTCCTGCAGTTTACCTAAACAGAATAGGAGCATGTGGGAAGGATGTTGGAGGTCACAGCATGGGTGGGGAGTCTGGGGTACTCATCCCAGGAAACAAGCAGGAACCAGTGAAGCTGAGTCAACAGGAAACCCTGCCAAAGTGATGACTTACAGGAACATCACCCATAGCTACAGCCACTGCCAGTCTATTCCATGTCATCTGCTCTGGATACCTCCTAGGGTCTCCTGTGTCTTTGTTCTATCAGCCTCTAACCATCTTTCTGGCTTCAGCATCCCATGAGCTAAGCCAGGAAGCAGAGGCAGGGATGTTTAGCCTTCTCCTGCTTCCACAAGCAGGGACTTGCCCATCAAGACTCTAAAAGCAGAGCTCTGACTAAATAAGGAGATTTAGTGGGTTTTTTTTGGTATTGGTTTTTTTGTTTTGTTTTGTTTTGGTTGGTTGGTTGGTTCTTCAAGACACAGTTTCACTGTGCAGCCCTCCATGGCTGTCCTGGAACTCACTCAGTAGACCAGGCTTGCCTCTGCCTCCTGAGTGCTGGGGTTAAAGATGTGTCCCACTACCACCTATATGAGATTTAGTGTGATATAATCCCTGGCCTCCAAAAACAAAAGGTATCTGTGTAAAAGACTGAATTTTCTATTCTGGTTTAATCTAAACACATGGTAGACATTTGAAGAATATGTTAAAGATCCAGCCATTTGTTTTATATCTCACACGAGGGTGGGCTGTATAGGACATGGTAAGTTAAGTACATGGCCTGAACCAGAACAGATCTGGCTTGAAGCACAGAATTGCCATCAGCAAAACAAAGCGGAGCGTCTCAGGTCAGTTGCTAAACTTCCTTCACCCTCAGCTTTTTCTTTGCAAAATAAGAATAATGCTTAAAAACCCAAACAAACAACCTCCCCCAAAAAATAAAAACCAGCAGAGCCAAGTGAAGTATGGTGCACCCCTCTAGTTTCAACTTCTTAGAAGCCTGAGACAGGAGAATGATTTAAACCCAGATTCTAGGTCAACCTGAACAACACAGTGAAGCAGCAAGAATTGGTAGTGTAAGCCTATAGTGGTATCACTTGGAAGACTGAGATGGGAGGATCACAAGTTCAAGACCAGCCTAGGAAGGAAGAAGTAAATGAAACCAGGCATGGTGGTATATGCCTGTGGTCCTAGCACTCAAGAGGATGGGGAGTCCAAGGTCAACCTTGAATACATAGTTGTGTTTTGTTTCTTAAGTTTATTTTTATTTTATGTGCATGGGTATTTTGCCTACATGTATGTTTGTGCATCATCACATATGAGCAGTTGTACAGTGCCTGTGGAGCCCAGAAGAGGTTGTCATGTCCCCGGATCTGGGGTTAGAGATGGTCATGAGATGCTATGTGAGTGACAGAACTGAATTCAGATCCTCTGAAGGAGCAGCAAATCTTCACAGCCACTGAGCCACATCTCCTCCCCAGTTACACAGCAAGTTTGAAGCCAATCGGCATACTTAAGGCCCTGCTCAAAGGGCTTGGGGACTGGACATGGTGACAGAGAGAGGCAAGCAGATCTCTGTGGGTTTGAAGCCACCCTGCTCTACATAGTGAGGGATTTATAAAAGGAAAAAGAGACATTCAGTCTCTTCCCTGCTCCTAAGACTTTTAGCCTTGACCTCCCCAGACCTGAATGATGCTCCCACCACCTGTTGAGTATTTGCACACATTGAATGCTGCTCTGGACTCTTCAGCATCCTCATTTTCATCCCCTGACTTCTCCAGACTTAGGCTCCTTGTGCCCAGAGGCTGTTTGTCACAGCTTCAGGATTCCAAGTGCCTCAGGCCTCATTTCCCTGGACACCTGCACTCAGGCACACATACCCCCACATAGACATGTAATTATAAATAAGTTTTTAAGTAAGGAAGAAAAAAATATCTACTGTATATCTGTGTTATATATAGTAAATTACATAAATTATGTATATTTTGTTCATAATAATAAATAAATATCAAGTGGTTTCATGGGTTGCTATAAATTGAGGTTTCTCTGTTCTGCTTTGCCCTGCATCCACTTCTAAAAAACAACTCAGAGGTTTGTATTAATTATTAATTCTCTACCAATAGCTCAGACTTATTACTAGCTAATTCTTACATTTAAATTAACCCATATTTCTATCTATGTTTTGTCACGTGGCTCAAGACTTGTTACCTAATTTTCTACACATCTTGCTTATTCAGTGGCTGGCTGGCATCTCTCCTGACTCCCTCCTTTCATCTGAGTTCTCAGTTTGATTATTCCATCTAACCTTATCCTACCTGGCTATTGGTCAAACAGCTTTTATTATTAACCAATGAGAGGAATACAAACTCTTAGAGTACAAAAAGAACATCCCACAGCAGGTTGCCAGTGAAGATGTTCCTTCCAGGAGGATTCACTTCCTTCTGTAGCACTTACCACATGAAATTTCTCCTTTCGTCATCTGGGTGAGATCCTTTTGGCAGAAGGAAGCCATATTTGTAGAAAATGATATTGTTGGTGTAAGACACCAGATAAACCAGATGGGAAACAGACAGCTTCTAGTGCAAAGCAGGTCAGCATCTCTGAGTGTGTTCTGCTGAGCTGTCCCTCTGACATGAGCCTCAGGAAAGGGTGCTATAGCCAGTCAGTTTGGCAAGTGACTCCATCTGGTTTGTAGGCAACTGCAGACCATGTAAGCATCCAGAAGGCTCTAGGAAATAGAACCATTAAAACAGTGTATCTTTGCGTAACAAGACTGTAGCATGAATTCCAATTATTCTTAACAAATAAAAACTCAGAGTCAGATATTAGGGGGTGAAAACTGAAGGATCAGAAAAACAGTGCAGTCAGCCACTAGAGCTTTTACCTCTACTGAACCTCAGGCCAAAGGGGCAATCCTGTCCTCAAACTGCCTCTCAGACTGCTTTAGATTACATCCTTGGACTGCAGCTCTCTCCACCAAAACTCAGACTGCATCTGAGTTCTTGTCTCCTCCTGCCTTATATTCCTCTCTCTGCCCACCCATATCTCTTCCTGTCTCCACCTCCCTAGTGCTGGAATTAAAGGCATGGGACTCCCAAGTACTGAGCTTAAAGGTGTGAACCACCACCACCTGGTCTCTAGTGACTTAGCTCTGCACTCTGATCTTCAGGCAAACTTTGTTAAAGCACAAAATACCACTACACAAGACCTCTGGCCTGGAACTCTGCTAGCACACTTCTCAACACTAGGGCAGCCATTTCTTCCCAGCATGTGCCATTCCCACTTTCAGGTGCTCTTCCTTCTTTCTATAACCTAAGTCTACTTAGTTCCATAGGGCAGCTGTTTCCTAAGTAAATGGCTTTGACCCAAACTTCACTCCAACGTATTAGTACCAACTGGTAAAAGCAAACTCATGATCCTAGGATATTTTAGCAAAGTTCTCCCAGGTCTGATAGCTGTATTTTAGAACTAAAAATTGAGAATGGCTTAAAGCAGTGGGAGCTAGGAAAACTCAGGACAGAAGTCTCTTTAGTCCTCATGGGCAAATCATAGTCTCAATAATCTGAGTCCAGATAAGTTTCCTAAAGAGAGCTATCTTGGTGTTTAATTATTCCCTTCATTTAACTTACCTGCCTTAAAGGCATGAAGCTATTTTTAACATATTGAATTATTATTAAACACAGGGAGTACAGATGAAGCTCAGTTGATAGAGCACTTGCTTAACACGCATAAGGTCCTGGATCCAATACCAAGTACGCCGATTCATACTTTTAATCTCAGCACTCAGGAAGTGGAGGCAGGATGATCTAGGGTTCTGGGCCAATCCAGGCTACATACTCAGACCTTGTGTAAAAGAAAAGCAAACTAAACAAACAAAAACCACCTACAGATTCAGGGTAGAAAACTTCACATGGTGAGGTAACATTTTTCCTGTACAAATACCATAGTATAAGTAGTAGGCTTGATTTGGGACTGTGAAGACAATGCTTATTTTGCAGATGGGGGATGTGGTTTATAAGGATTTTACGTGATGAACAATGTATCATATAAGCAGATCCAGTAACTATAAACTTCTGTATCTTTCACTTTGTTTCTTTATTCTGATGCCAAGAGGCCAAACCCAGGGTCTCACATTTTCTAAGCTGAAAGTTGTCCTCTGAACTCCACGTGAGCACTGTGGCAGGTGAGTGCCAACACAAATACACAAATAGGTAAATAAGGGTCTTTGCTAGGCTTTCTATTGCTGTGATAAAGCACCGTGACCAAAAGCAAGATGAAAAGAAAAGGGTTTATTTCATCTTACAGTTTGTAGTCTATCATCCAGGGAAGCCAGGCCAGGAACTCAGGGCAGGAACCTGGAGGCAGGAACTGAATTAAGCAGAGGCCATGGAAGAGTGCTGCTTAAGGGCTTGTTCCTCATGCCCTGTTCAGCGGCTTTCTTATAGCATCCAGAACCATGGTACCAAGGGCACTACTTCCCACAGTGAGCTGAGTCTTCCCATATCAATTATCAATCAAGAAAATACTCCACAAGCTCAGCCACAGGCCCACAGTGAGAGCATTTTCTCAATTTAAGTTCCTGCTTCCAGGATGGCTCGCCTGTGTCACACTGACATAAAAATTAGCCAATACAATAAGTAAATGCCACAACAATAATAATAACACCCTGGCATGGTGCATGCCTGTGACCTCAGCGCTGTGAGGGCCAGGGGGAAGGCTTCCTAGTGCTTGCTGGCTAGCCAGTTTAGCCGAATCAGTGCTCTCCAGATCCAATAAGAGACCCTGCCCCAATGAATGAGGTGTTCAGCAATGTTGACCTCTGGCCTCCACTTGCACAGAGCCACAGAAACACTTCCACACACACCCACAAGGAAGACAGGAGGGGAGGAAGAAAAGAAGAGAAGAAAAAATACAGAAAAAAAAGGGTGGAGGTAGGAGAAGTAGAAACAGGAAGGACCAAGCCACCCAACAGGAGACCCTGGTATAGAAAAATCTCACCGAAGTATGTTTCAGCCTAAGGCACAGCTTCTCAAGCCTGGTCTTCTGGTCTTCTAAGGAAAAGAAGGATTGAAATTCCCAGGCACTTACAGATTCTGTGCTGGAGGGGCGGGGGGGGGGGACCAAACTACTCTAGCAGCCCCAGGGCAGAATCCCAAAGCAAAGACTCAGGTGCAGGCCTTTTTAAACAAAATGATAATGATCTGGGAGGAGGAGCTGCCAGATCACCTGTATGAATCCCTTTCACTAAGGACCAGGGCTGTCACAGAACAACTGTCCCAGAATGGATTTAGATAGCAGAGTAGATTCATAGCAAGTCAAGAAAAAACGACACCAACAATCCAGTAACTCTAAGTCAGCAAAAAAATGCAACCACTGTTTGCAAGTCCCAAGGCTGTTGAATAATGATGACTTGGGAGCTGGAGAGGTGGCTAAGTCATTCAGAGCCCTGGCTGCTCTTGAAGGTCTGGGTTCGAATTCCCAGCGTCCACATGACTGCTCACAACAGTCTGTAATTTTGATGTTCTCTCCTGGCCTCCTTAGGCACCAGGTACATGTACATACATGAGGCAAACATTCATACACATAAGATTGCTGTTAACAAATAAAGAGTGCTTGCTGTCCTTGCAGAGGACCAAAGTTGGGTTCTCAGCACCTACAAGAGGCTGCTCACAGCCACCTTAACTCCAGCTCCAGGGTGCCTTCTGGCCTCCACAGGCACCTGCACACATGTGACATGAACAGAAATTTTTTAAAAGTTAAAAATAAGTGGGGCATGGTGGCCCATGCCTTTAATTCTAGCACTATGGAGGCAGAGACAGCACATAATGATCTGTCCTGTCTCAAGAGATAAGCCACTCCCACTCCCTCCCCTGTCTGCCTAGATAAGCTGATCTTCAGCTTCCAGCCTGAGTCTCTTCCTTTTCTATCTCTGTCTCTCTGTCTCTCTGTCTGTCTCTCTGTCTGTCTCTCTCTCTCTCTCTCTCTCCCCCCCTCTCTCTCCTCTCCTCTTTTTTCCTTCTCCCTCTTCCCTTCCATAACTCACTAAATAAATATTCAACCTCACTCTGCATGGTGTGCCTACCCATGTCTCTGTCTCTTGCCCACCGGGTGTCTCCCTGCCTGGGACCAGCGGCCTTTGGAGACCTGCGGTGTCGTCTTGTGGCATGCCCTTCTCTCTGCCTCTCCTCGTGGCCTGCTAAACACTTGGGACACTGCCTGTCCCTGCCTGGGACTGGCAGCTCTCAGGACCCGCAATTTGCTGCCTGCTGCCACATGGCCCACTGCCGTCGCTTGGTGACATGCAGTGTTTCTGCTACTGCAACTGCCGGGGATCCTGCAGCATTTTTAATTAATCCATTACACAGCAGATCTCTGTGAGTTCAAGGCCAGCCTGGTTTACATTGCAAGCTCAAGGACTGCATAAGACATTATTTGAAAAAACAAACAAAAAGTTAAAAATATATCTTTTTTTTT
>JAQHUG010000114.1:4468036-4470536 GCA_028555095.1 Dicrostonyx torquatus
AAACATAAACTAACAACAAAAAAGACAGGTACAATGAGAACAATCTCCAAAGTGGTCATAAGAATATAACGAGAGAACCAGTGTTGATCAGTTAGCGTACTGCAATGTCTCCTATAATGTCTCCGTCAGTATTGAGCTGGGGATGTAGCCTATGGTAGAGCACTTGCCTAGTGTAGGGTAAAAGGGGCCAAGTAAAAACACTCTGATGACCCCACAACCAGGGCTTCAAATCCTACCAATCCCTGAGCTTGTCCCATAGTCAGGCTGTAGAATTCCATTAATTCCTTCTGAGCACAGAATCCCACCCATCCCTGAGATCCCTGAGCATAAAATTCCACCAATCCCTGAGCTCGTCCCAGAATCAGGCCACAAAAACCCACCAATCCTAAACCACCTTGGAAAGCTCTGCCTTCCCCCCATCCCTATATAAGTTCTGTACCCTGTTCCTTTTGCTATTTCTCACCCTAGATGCAGCCACTCTCCTGGACTTTTCCTTCCTAATAAATCTCTTGAGTGAGGTTTGTTGTGTCACAGTGAGAGTGGAACCCAGCTGTAACAACGTTCGCTACAGCAGAATTGGAACATTTTTGCCGAGAAAATTTCCCCCTAGCTGTGCAGAGTTGTTACATTCTGGGGAACCTGAGCACAGCTGTAACAACATTGCTGGGAAAACCCTTGCCTGAACGGAGTTGCATTAGGGAAACCTCTCTGTGGAGCAGAGCTTCGGCTGCTACTCTTACATTGACTTTGTTGTATTCCTTGGCTCCTGACTGCCAGGATACCGATCTGACGGAGCTGCAGTGCTTACACCTAGTGTGTTTAAAGTTCGGTTCCCCAAACTGAAAGAATGAAAGGGAGAAGGGAGGAAGGAAGGAGAGAAGCATGCAAAAAAGAAAGTCCAATGTGGAGATGTTAATGAACTTGTCAGGTTGCACACCTGTAAAACACATAAGCTTTGTTTGACCTGAATATCTGAAGTCATTTCCCTGGGCACTCTTGCCGTGGTGGCTTGAATGAGAATGTCCCCCAGAAGCTAATATATATGAGTGTTTCCCAGTTGGTGAACTGTTTGGGAAGGATTAGGAGGTGTGCCCTTGTTGGAGAAAACATATCACTGGGGGCAGGTTTTGAGGTTTCCAAAGCCCTTCCCAGGCCCAGTCTCGCTCCCTCTGCCTTCAAATTATGGATCAGATGTGAGCTCTCAGATACTGCTCCAGTACCATGCCTGCCTGTCTGCCTGCCCACTCCATACTCTCCACCACGATGATCATAAGCTGTAAGCAAGCCCCCAATTAAATGCTTTCTTTATAAACTTTCTTGGGGGCTGGAGATATGGCTCAGCCATTAAAGGCTAGGCTCACAACCAAAAATATAAACTGCCACAGTCATGGTATTTTCTCACAGCAATAGAACAGTATCTAAGACACTTACCCTCCCTACGCTGCCTCTCAGGCATTCTGGATGGTGAGTGCGTCCATCCAGAATGCTAGGGTAGGACAAGAACTATAAATCACCAACAGTTTCTCCCCTGCCCGCCAGAAGTCCTCATTCAGATTCATACATGATTGTCAACCTGATTCCTTTCCTAGCTCGTCCACTTCTTCGGCTTCTGCTCCCAGTTCACTTTGGTCAGAAATCGCTATCTGAACACAGGTAAAGAGAATCAATGTAGTGGAACCTCAGAAAAAGGAATGAATCCTTGTAGAGGAAGAAGGGATAGGGAGAAAATTCCTTTTGTGATAATTTTTTCTCTGTCTCTCAATCTCTGTCTGTCTCTTTCTGTGTCTCTGTCTCCCTGTCTGTATTTCTCTGTCTCCCTTGGGTCACATTCCAGGTAAGCAATGGTGCCAGTTCTCAGTTCTTTCTCAGTTAACCCATAAATTGTATAATTCTGTTCAAAATTCTGGCAGGATATTTACCTTTAAAGAGAAGGGGCCTTGCTGGGTGGTGGTGGTGGCACACAACTTTAATCCCAGCATTTGGTAGGCAGAGGCAGGTGGTTCTCTATAAATTCAAGGACAGCCTGTTCTACAGAGTGAGTTCTGGGACAGTCAGGACTGCTATACAGAAAAACCCTGTCTCGAAAAGCAAAACAAAAAGGAAAGGAAGGAAGGAAGGAGAGAAAGAAAAAAAGAAAAAAGAGATGGGGTCATGGGGCTGGAGAGATGGATCAGTAGTTAAGAGCACTGGCTACTCTTTCAGAGGTCCTGAGTTCAATTCCCAGCACCCACGTGGTGGCTCACAGCCATCTATAATTATAGTTCTGTGGAATACGATGCCCTCTTCTGATGTGTAAATGTACATGCAGAAAAAACACTCACATACATAAAGTACATGAATAAATTTTTAAAAAAGTAAGGGGGCATGAGTCTTGCTATGCTGCCCGAAGAGATTTTGAGCTCTTGGCTCACGTGATCTTCCTGCTTCAGCCTTACAAGTTGCTTCGACGGCAGGCACACACCACTTTGGCCAGCTTCCAGCAGAATTTTTTGAGATCTAA
>JAQHUG010000114.1:4475536-4478866 GCA_028555095.1 Dicrostonyx torquatus
AAAAGAAAAAAGAAAAACTCTGAAGATATTCTATACTCTGCAATGCCATATGGTCAGCTAAGACTTGACTGTTTATGCAAAAATAAAAAAAAAACCATAAACATAAAAAGTAAACATATCCATCTCATTAGTATGCAAATTTGTTTCAATCGCTAATAAACGATAAGGTATATGTGCACCAGCTAGGTGGTGGTGGCGCATGCCTTTAATCCCAGCACTCAGGAAGCAGAGGCTGGTGGATCTCTGTGAGTTCAAGGCCAGCCTGTTCTACAAAGCTAGTTTCAGGACAGGCTCCAAAGCTAAAGAGAAACCCTGTCTCAAAAAAACAAACAAAAAAAATTATAAGTATTATATGTGCACTGAAGAATTTAGAATAAATGTCTTTATGATTTATTATTAGTATTTGAGTTTTATGCCTAATTTTCATATCTTTATAATGGAATAGCATGCATATTTCCCAGACAATAGGGGGTTGTGATCAGCTGAGCATGTACCCAGAACTAGGGAAGATGCAAAGGCAGTAGAATTGCTGTGAGCTTGAGGCCAGTCTGGTCTACGAATACAGTCTCAAGCCAGCCATAGCTACATAAGAAAAACTTGTCGCAAAAAAAAAAAAGATTTAAAAATTAAAGAGGAGGGTGGAGAATATTAGTGAAGTTTTCCTGGGTTTTTTGTTTGTTTGTTTGTTTTTTGAGACAAGATTTCTCTGTGTAGCCCTAGCTGTCCTGGAACTAGCTCTTGTAGACTAGGCTGGCCTTGAACTCACAGATATCCACCTGCCTCTGCCTCCCAAGTGCTGGGATTAAAGGTGTGTGCCACCACTGCCCAGCTTTTTCTCAAATTGCTGTGTAGCTGTGGATGACATTGAACTCTTTATTCTGCCTGCATTTCCACTGCTGGCATTACAAGAATGTGTCAGCATTTCTTACTGGAAAGAGAAGATTCATAACTACAGCTAAAGGAAAGCTTTAATGAATGAGGGGAAGCGGCACATACCTGTAACCCCAGAATTTAGGATGTGGAGGCAGGAGGCTCAGGAGTTCAGGTCATCCTCAGTCCTGGTCCAGTTTGAGGTCAGCAGGCTATGCGAGACCCTATATCAAGAAAACCGAAGAATTTTTATTAACATGAATTCTCTGGATCTCAGTCCTATTACCTTACATGGTATATCATTAAACAATAATTAAAAGATAGACGATCAAGGCATAGGAGTTAACAAAAATAATAATTTTGACCATGATGAAAAAATTTAAACTTCAAACTTAATTTTTTATTTATTTAATAGTGTGTGTGTGTGCTTGTGTGTGTGTGTGATATGTGGAGGGGGGCACACACTGCAACTGCACACCTGTGGAGGTCAGAGGGCAACTTTGTTAAGTCTATGAAATCAGTTATCTTCAGCCTTTGCATGGGTTCTGAGGATCAAACTCAGGTCATCAGGACTGTACAACGCACTTTCACTGCCTGCCTAGCAACTATGCAGCCTTGGCTGTCCTGGAACTCACTGCGCAGACAAAGCTGGACAAGAGGTTTTTTGTTTTTTTTTTTTTGTTTATGAGTATTGGTATTTTGTCTGTGTTTATGTCTGTGCACCACACGTATACATGCATGCAGTGTTTGCAGAGGTCAGAAGAGTGTCAGAGCCTCTGGGTCTGGAGTTAGAAACAGCTGTAAGTTGCCATGGGGGTGCTTCTGGCTAAAATTTAAAATTATTTTCTTAATTTGTGTGTGTGTGTGTGTGTGTGTGTTACATCCATGCAGGTGCCATAGGAGGCCAGAAGAGGGTGTTAAATCCCCTGAAGCTGGAGTTACAGCTTGGATCCTTTTGAAGTGCAGGAGGTACAGCAAGCCCCTTAACCAATAGGACATTTCGCCAGCACCCTCTTCCTCCTTTCCTTCCTTTCCTGTGTGTGTGCATGCATGCGTGTGTGTTTGTGAACCCAAGACTTAGCTACATTCTCAGTCACTAACTCTAAGCCCGGATCACCACATTTCCTATGTTAGTGGGTTTTGGTTTGCTTGTGGTGCTCACGGTCACACTTGATAGTGTTCACACTGACGAGCACCCTACTGGAGCTGAAGCCCCAGCTCAGCTGTAGGATGATGATCTAAAGCCTACCCACTCACCCTAATGGGGACAATCGCCACCTGTAAATCTGGGTTCGCCTCCAATCATGCTTTTCTAGGGATGGTCCTGAACTTGTTGTCCCTGTATAACTGATTGAGTAACCTTGGATGAGCTCCACAAACACACTGAATTAGGGGCTCAGTGGCCCAGCACCAGCACATGCAAGACCCATCTTCAATCTCTAGGACCACGAAATAACCTCTCCAACAAACCCTAGACTGTGCTATTTTCATCCCTAGAAGGAGGGATTTAGACTAGATGCTCCATAAACCTTAACTCTACAATTCTTACTGAGCCTAGAGTTAGCTTAGTTGGTAGTGTACTTCCTAGTATGCAGGGTTTGATCCCTAGCACCATGTCAAGTCCTGCACGCGGTGGCACAAACCTGTAATCCCAGTCCTTGGGAAACTGAGAGGAGAGGACCAGGACTTTGATGTCATCCTTGCCTACATAGTGAGTTCAAGGCCAGCCTGGGCTACGTGAGACCCTGTCTAAGAAAAAAATTAAATGAATAAATAAAATTCTTATTTTGCTGGTTGCCTTGAGAAACTACCCAGTCAGCGCAATACCAAACATTGCCAGAGGAGGTCAGGAGAAGTTTCTTAAAGCTCAGGTCAGCTGTCTTCCTGGTTTGCAGTGTTTTGTGACTGTTTTCCCTTGTCGCTTTGCTTAGTCACGTATTGTATGCTTTTGCCTTATTTGTCAAACATAAAACCTCCCTCTCAGGATGGGCAAAGGAAATTGCCTGGCAGAACGCGATATGTAGGGTGGTTTTCTGCTCAGGGTGGATGTAAACAAAGAGGTGTGCCACAGCAAAGTCTCGTCTGTCAAACTGGATGGGTTTGGTTTGAAGGCTGGCTCTCCCAATGGAGAGAGGTGGGGGGGGGGTGCGGGAACAGGTGATCTTCCTGGCTCAGTGCTGAGATAAAACCTCTCTCAGCCAGGTGGTGGTGCACGCCTTTAATGCCAGCGCCAGGGAGGCAGAGGCAGGCAAATCTCTGTGACTTCAAAGCCAGCCTGGAGTTCCAAGACAGTTAAGACTGCAGAGAGAAACCATGTCTCAAACAAACAAAGTAAAACAAAACAACTTTCTCTGTGTTTTTTCAAGAAACATATAGGCTACTGTACCAGCCAAACTCTCTTTTTAACAAAGAATCTCTGAATGCTGCTATGCTTACTAATTTACTTTATGTAAAAAAAAA